>JAOTIZ010000202.1:4689557-4705621 GCA_027123425.1 Erythroxylum panamense | reverse complement strand
ACGCTATACATCTACTAATTATTAAGTGGTGAACCAATCTTTTAAATTAAATATTCTGCCATCCAAGAAATTAATGATTCACTTTAATTTATTATTTAATTTTAAATTATTAATTCATTAAATAATTTAGGTAATTTGATAATTTATTTAACATATATTTAAAATTAATAATTATAAATTTTACAGAAAAAGAGAGTTACTTGAGATATAATAGTATAATTTAAAAAGAGTCGTGTAATACTCAAACTAATATGACCAAAATTGAAAATTGAATATAAATTTTATAAATTAAGAATATATTTTTTAATATGTTGAATATGCCAATTGCCATATGCATATAGTATTTGGATACGAAGAAAAATTAAAACGGGTATCCTGGGTCCTACCCCTACAGCTCTCCGTATCTACCCACGTTTCTGGCTTAGTTGTAATGCTTCGAACCCAAACTCGGGGGTCTATGACTTCCGGCCATTTGGCACTTTGGCGGCTTTTGTTTGATAAATGTGTTTTGTATTGTGTTGACCACCACCAGAACGAAGATCCAATCAGGAGAGCTTTTGACTAGTAAATGGAAAAAGCTAGCTTATAGAGTTATAGCAAAGAGTGAATTTTCTTCTCATATACTCTGTCAAAGTTGGCTCAACACGTGCCAATCTTCAAACTTTACCACCATTGCAAGACCTTCATCAACCTATTAAATACATGCCTCTTTCTCTTGGCCCCTACAACTAAGAAATCAACAAAACACCCTTCATCATTTTCTCTATTCCCAGTTATCCAATATTCTTTCAAACAGAATCTTTAGATTTGTTGTGCCTTATGGAAGATGTAGACATTCCTCTATATTTTCTGTGTCCCATTTCGCTTCAGATCATGAAAGATCCTGTTACAGCTATTACAGGCATAACCTACGACCGAGAAAGCATCGAAAAGTGGTTGATGGCGGCCAAAGACATCCCTACATGCCCTGTAAGCATGCAACCTCTCCCTAGAGACTACGACTTGACACCGAACTACACATTGTTGCGGTTGATTCAATCATGGTGCACTTCAAAAGCTAAAATGGGAGTCGATCAAATTCCTACTCCGAAAACTCTTCTCAGTAAGGCTCATATAGTGAGTCTTATCAAAGATCTTGACGACCCTCTTAAGTGTGTGAAAGCTTTGAAGAGAATGGAAGGCCTTGCCTCAGAGAATGAGAGAAACAGGAGGTGCATGGAAGAGGCAGGTGTAAACAAAGCTATGTGTTCTTTTATCGTAGGATGTTTTAAAGGAGGCAAAACAACGGGTCTTGAGGAAGCACTGAGGCTTCTCCATACTGTGTTGAGCTCATCCGAGGATTTCAAGATTTCTGTCAAAGAAAATTACGATTTTATCGATTCGTTGACATGGGTTTTAGATTGTGATGAAATTGATAATCAATTTGGTGTGAAGACACATGCAATGCTAATCCTGAATAAAACGGTAGAAATCGCATCGACAATACTGTTGGAGAGGCTAAACTCAGATTTATTCAAAAGAATTGTGGGGTTGCTAAGAGATCACAAAAAGTTCTCTCAACAAACAACTAAATCCGCCCTGCAAGTTCTGATAGATGTCTGTCGATGGGGGAGAAATCGAACAAAAATTGTGGAAGCAAATGCAGTGTTCGAACTCATCGAAATGGAGCTAGAAAAGCCAGAGAAGAGGATCACGGAGCTGACATTAACGCTCCTGGCACAACTATGCTCCTGTGCAGACGGAAGAGCGCAGTTCACGAAACATGCAGGAGGGATCGGCATGTTAGCGAAGAGGATCCTCAGAGTTTCACCAGTATCAGATGATAGTGCACTACACATTCTTGACTTGATCGCCAAATTCTCTGCTAAAGATGAGGTTCTGATGGAGATGTTGAGTGTCGGGGTTGTTTCAAAGCTTTGCATGGTCATGCAAGCAGATTGCGCCACCAACTTGAAGAATAAGGCAAGAGGCATCCTTAGGTTACACTCTAAAGTGTGGAACAATTCACCTTGTATAGCTGTGTATCTATTAACAAGGTACCCAAGGTAACGAAGACTAGCTGATGCCATGTTCATAAGCAAAGAAGCTGATCCATAAATCAGTGGCATGTTTAACTTTCGTATAAGCTTTGTTTGAATCTATGCAAAAGGAACAATTGTATCAATACAATACAAAAGAAAGATGGAAAATATGTGTAATTCTATAAGATTCCTGCGGGGTTTGATGAAGGGAAGTCGTAAGGTTTTTTTTTTTTAACGAAAAGGAGCGAATACACTAATTACGTGACTAATATAGGAAAACAAACTCCATATATATCCTCTAAAAGGAACGAGAGCTAGTTAACACACCAGTTGTCTTCTCTATAAATATAACGAGATACAACTACCTAGTTTCGAGCAAACATATCGTTAATATCCATTATTAGGGGGTTGTGAGGCATTGTCCTTTTAGTCGAAGAAGACAGGATATTAGTAACCGTTAAAGAATTCACCTCTAATTCAACTAGACAATAACCAAGATCTTAAGTAAGCTTGAGTTCAGAGAAGACTTCTCAAAGTTCTGCAGAAATAAGGAAGCATAAGCCAATATTCTGAACAAAACTTTCAAGACAAACGCCTGTATTATCTCGAATAAGTCCACCTGTTGAAGCCGAAGAAGACGTTCTTTTACATGCTCCATCCGTATTCAACCTTGTCCAACCATACGGGAGTTTAGACCAGCCTATAAATTGTTCAGTTTGAGGTTGGTGGCCAATATTAGCTTTACCTTGCCACACCGAAACCTTATAAATCTGGTGAACATATTCCGGTGCATAAAATGCAGGGGACCTGTCCTAAAAAAGTGTTCATAAAATATGTTCTTAGACCGGAAGAATCAACAGACAACACCAAAAATAATTAACCAGTCAAAGTCGTAAGTTGATTATTTTGAAGATTACGAAAGGAGTGGAGCGTTACAAAATAGCAAAATTTGGACCATTGACTCGCTATCTTCATCTCACCACCGTCGTTAGCTCAGACTCTGTGAAGGCCAATCGTTTCGTCTTCTCATCAGGTAAATCAAGTGAATAGCTGAAGTCAGGCAGAAAATAATTGACAATAAATATCCATTAAATGTGATCATCACAGCAATAAAGCGTTTACTTTGCACTTTCGAGAAACAAAGACTACTTTTTGGGATTATTCCTTCCAACTTATTTGAAGATGCAGACATATGGGCAATAATATACCTTTCAGACTGAGTACAAGTTGCCCTCAAGCACTGGAGTTGAGTTGAAAACTATTATACATACCATTTCTATGTCAAAAGGTATTCTATGTTACATCCTGTGCGATCAAAAATACACAGCCATTTACAATTCAAAGACATCAACATTTGAATACCCTTTATATAACAGTCACTACTATTGCACATCCTGTGTGGCATGGTTTTCAGGTCTGTTGGATTCCCCGTAAACTTCCCCTCGGTCCCTTGCGTCTCTAAACATGGAAAGGAATGAGTTAAGGCCCTCATAAGAAGCCCCTCCTAATACCCACAGCAACATCGAACTGAACGAATTCATTGCACCAGGGTTGGGGCTAGTTTCTGCTTGCTGCATAACTGCTTGACCTGGAACCTGCATAGGGTTGCCTCCTCCGTCTGGGTTATCATTTTCCAAACGCAGTTGAAGACCCAAACCTCGTATGCCATTTGGTACTTGTTGGTTCATTCCAGGTCTGAGTGTAGGACCCGATGCCATGTCTCTATTAACTGGGCCTTGATTGCCAGTGTTCAATCTAGTTATGTGCAAAGTTGATGCCAGAATGGTCGAGGAGGTGATATGGAAGTCTGACTGTTGTTGAAACTGCGACCTTCTGTTTTGTAGAAACCTTTGCAGGGCCGGCACCTGAGGTCAAGTAGAATAAAGATCCACTAAGAATGACGTAATACCAAATCCAAAAATAATATACAAAACTTAATCAATCAATGAGTGTATACTTCTTTAGAAACCTGCTGATGAGTATAAATAGCAACATGATAGGAAAACTCATCTTCAAAGTGCTTGAGGTTTTCATTCCATCATTACCTCAAATCGGTTCCAGAAATATAGGATTAAATGCTGCATAAATGCTGCAGTTGTAGAAAGAGCCAGATAGGTAAAGCCTGGAATGAATTAAAGATGCATTAGCTTGGACAAATAGTTTGCAGCCACAAAGACAGATAGAGTAACATGTCCATACCATAACCATAGGAAAAGAAGTAGATGTGAAAAACCAGAAAGTAGAGCAGAAAGAAGCGAGGAAAGAACTTCATAGATATTGGTGTGTGTACACTGCAAGTTAATGAAACAGGTATTAAACCGTAAAAGCTAACTGCTGATCTTCACAGAACTAGAGCTTCTTAATTAGATTAAAACCGTATTTAACATAAAATCATATCAAACAGAAATCCAGTGCCTGGATTGATCCCTGTGATGTCCAAAAACAACAGAAGAAAAGAAATATAAGATATTGACAAGAATATCCAAAGAGAAGAGAGAGAGAAACCTTATTAGTGTGAATAGCTCACACAACCAAACGAGAATTAAGACCATGAAAGCCAACAGCTGATCTTCGTAAAACTCAAACAGGAAAAACAAGATACCAATCATAATCTGCAGAGCAAATGTAGACTTTCATCAAACATGAAGTTCAGAAGGTAACTATAGCCAGAATAATTACCAAAAGTAAAGGTCTCTACAAGCATTTCATAGAAACATTAAGAGAATAAACATCGGAAGAATATCTCGGTGATAGACTAGCAGTTAAGTCAATGAGGTGAATACTTACAGGTACAAAGACAAGCGATTCAATCACATGCAAAAAGATCAACTGAAAAGTTGGCAGCCGATGTCGAGCATGGTGTTGAAGCTGTACTGCAAATTTTAGAATGGAAATCACAAATCACACTCAAAATAAGCAGCAGTAACTAGATAGATGTATGTTGATGAAGGCATACAAGTACAGTGCTATGTCTGCCCTTCCGAGCAACTAGCAAACTACTAATATCACAAGCAGTGACAAAATTTAATGAGAAATGCATGTGCTCCATTTTATCCACACTATGCAACATCTTGCAAACAAAACTGAAGTAAAGCAAACCTGTGAATTTCAGCATGCGAGATTGCGTCTCTCTCAATGTAAATGATACTGACATCGTGGTAGTAAAGAAAACAAACAGCGACATCATAAGCACCCCACACTTTGTCACAAGATAGTCTTCATGGAAAACAATTAACAAGTAAACTCATCGGGACTCTATAATCTGAATTGAATATAAGGAAAAAAAAAACTGCATTGTGAATAAGGAGGGAAAGATTGATAATATTTAGACAGATGTAAGGCTAGAATGTGGCAATGCAGACAGGCAAAAGACTGACATGTAGACAGCACCAGGGAAAGCCTATGGCTTTCTCATCACAACATTTACTAGATACAGTTAACTAATGATTACTGTATAGTCTGTATAGACTATTCGGCGTATCTGAGTTCAATTTTTATCAACTAAAAGAATTCTAGATATTAAAAGCATAAACAAAACTTTATACCTCATACACCTATCTAATAGTGATTCATAAAACTACTTGATGCTTTTAACTTTCTGCATGCTACCTATCCTGACAAAGTCGTAGTTGCCTTTACATGCGGGTGTACAGAGTTTTGCTTGAAGAATCTCAAAAATCACTTGGGCCCAAAAAACCTTCCATTTTACATTTTATAATTTGTCATCGTACACTATCATAGATCAACCTGCCTTAGACCATCCGAAACTGAGGCCATGGAAGAACTCAACATTTGATCTTTCAGCACATAAATATTTGGTGGACTGAATAGTTTGATTGCATCACTCAGAATCTTTCATTAAGAAAAGCTATTTCACCTAAGGACATACATCTGCCTCAGGAGTACTGTTAACAATAATTGACAGTATCAACAATTATTAATAGGACCTCATGTCTGAAAATTGTAAATTGCAGATAAATGGTATAGACCACAGACCTCCAAATTTTGCTGGACCTTCAGGCAGTTCTTGTGTATAACTCAGACTGTAAAATTCCTTCGACTGAAAATTGTAGAGATACCCTGCAAAAAATTGACGATTTGAACTGCATGTTGTTGGTCCCTTCATATTGTCATAAGACTAACGCTAAAACCTGATAATTTGTTCCTTTAATCATATCAACCTATTATATCCTTATTGTACAACTTGTTCTTGTACCTTGTCATGAAAGAGCGGTGGACGAATTTGAAGATGAGGTCACTAGATACTATAGGACAAAGTTACAAAGCATTGGACAAAGCAAAAATGGAGACACAACTTTGTCTTTTTATGTGATTAATGAAGGACACACTGAAGGTGGGTTGAGTCTTGCTTTTATTCTCCTAGTGAACAAGATGTAATTTCTTTTTCTGGACATCATTGCTTATTAACAGGGTAGTTATCTTATCTGAACTGGAACATTATCAATTCCTCTAGCATCAACTTCATAAGCATTATGCAGTTACAATTTAGTCAAATTATTCCGACAAACAGCTTTTTGGTAAAAAATGACAGTGATTTTTAGACAATTTGGTCTAAAGAAAGAAAAGCAGCCAAGATTATCCTTTTTTCTTGCTTTTAATTTGGGCTTAATAGACCAAATAAGTAGGAGGGAATCTAAACAAGAAATCAAACTACTACACCAAAATTTTTGGGAGAGACATTTGCACTGATAAATTCACCATTAAAACAAATTCTTTGCACTAACAATGACAGAGGCATAGACATAGTGATACATATTCCAAAAAAGTGGTGAGTTGCAAATCATTGACTTGTATGAAGTAATGGAGAAATTAATAATTGAAGCAGTTTAGGCAAGTTAATTTAGCTCCAGATACAGATAAGCTACCTGATACATCCATACAAGTCAACTCCTATGAAAAAAATGGCTCTTAAATCTTAATAAACACGTAACACCAAATGAAAAGAAAAGGAATCAGTTGATAAATTTATTGTACATAGTGATAAAATTGTGCAGACATATTCTATCAGAGAAAAAATGGAAATGAGAGAAATGTAAACCTGCTATTACCTTGACCAGGGGTACTCAACAAACTATTCGTCAATATGGTATCATATCCCACAACCTTGTTTATGAGAAGTTGCTGCCATCTGGGAATTAGAAATTGTTCATCAAATCATAACACATTCAAATATACGTCAAGTGATAACTATGGCAATAAATAATAATTACATAATCCTGAAAAATTATTGTTGTCAAACTTCAACCACTACATACGACTCACGAAGCTTTAGGAGAGTGCATTTACAAAAAAATATGAGGCACTGAAGGGCCCACATTTACCCAGAGTTTCAATTCTTCAGGAAGAAAATCCATGATGAATTTCACGATTAACTTCCACACATGCAAATATGCAAGTATAAACATTCCAAATAAGCTCCATTTTATTGCTTAACCATTGTGACCAATATGTAACATCCTATCAATGCTATATACTCAGTTCAAATTTTAAACTACAAGCAATGTAGATGGAAGAAAAGAAAACAGCCGTTAGCCCTTCTATCTGCTTTGGTAACTACACCACTTTATCATTTGGGCTTGCCCATGGTGTAGTGATTGAAGGGTTGTAAGAGAAGCAGCAGTAACTTCATTCTAAATGATAAGTCCACTTCAAAGTCATACGTAGAATCTTATAAATAAAAATAGCCTGGATTTGTATACCTGTTCCCGAAGCAAGGATGCCAAGCTGATATACTAATGTTAACAGTACGTATACCATGTCGAGCCTTGGCTTCTTGAGGAAGTAAGAAATAACCCTGTAGGGTACTCATAAAGTTAAACTCATCAACAATCAAATGATATACAGCAAAAACTCCTTAAATTTCTGTGGTAACTTTAAAACCAAGCTTCCTGCAGCAGCTTGGAGAAGTTCAACTGAGAGAAGAAAGATCCGATTTGCACCTTCTCCATTGTGTACAAATAACTTGGTTCAAATGTTTTGCTGCTCTTCTCAAACCACTGCACTGAAACAGGCAGTAAATTTTCTCACCAATTATCAGCATACAAGGTACAAATAAACAATTCGTCATTTCTATGGTACATCAGCATAAGAAGGTAGAACAAAACAGTTCCTGATTTATGCCACATATCACATGTACCTAAACAAAGATAATCTCATACTCATTATGACAGCATTTATTATGTCAATGGTTTCCATGAACCTAGAGCACACATTAATTTCAGGTGTACAATTAAGATTACTAAGCTCTTACAAGTTCAACTCCTTCTAAAATTTGTATAAATGACAAACAAGCAACAAAGGCTAGTTAGCTATTACCTGCATACGAGTCAAGTCTGTCCAAATAAAGTATTCTCAACAACATGGGAAGATCAAGATTTAATTGTATGCCTGTAATATTCTGAACATGAAAATTTACGTTAAAGAACTATATAATCTGTGATATTAGAAATCAAATTAGCACCAAACAAGGGGCAGCTAGAAGCAAATTTGAATTGTCCAAAATACAGACTGAAGACTCGATAAAGATTCATCCAATAAATATCCTTAAAGTTGACAAGTACTGGACCATGAGAGTTATATAGGGAGTTGAAAAGCAATTTGTTTAGAAATTTACATTTTCATCATCACTGTTACCTAAACCAAATTATTGAGAATTGTCCCGTTATCAGAAAATGTGAAAGAGAAAGAGGAACAAGGTGAAATATCTAAATTTTTTAATAGCAAACGAAAGAACATTTAACTTCATATAGAGGCAAGACCATTATTGTGCTCCATATCAATCAGCATGAGATTGGGAGCAATAGCTAAAAGCTAGTACTCAATGGAATAAATTCCTGTCCCTTGTCATACAGGAAGTTTGATATTATCCTCCCTGCTTTGAACGAAGTGAAAACAAAAATTTTTCCTAAATTTTAAAATCATATTCAAATTTTTTCCACAAACATATTAAGAAGAGGCTCGCTACCACTAACTAAAATATTAACTGTTGTGGTTGATCATTGATAATAATAATCTCGCAAGCCATGTCAATGAGGCTGGTCGAACCATGTTAAACATCAAACTCAATCCATAAAATGAGTCCTCAGAGGGTAAAACTAGGCAACGACCACAGGTTCAGTTTTGAAGGCCTAAATTTCATATTCACATGTGAAAGCACCGAAAGAATATGAAACCCAGTTCCGGAATGGAAAGAATTATAAGTACCAAATAGCAAGTAATCGTAACCACCATACTGGAAACCTGTCAAACCAGTGAAGTTTTTTCTTAATTCACTTACCCGTAACTTCAGAAGATTTTGTAGTATTTGCATGGAATGTCTCCAAGCACACGATACACACCTGCGCCACTTTTTAACAAAATGATTCAGGGCTGTTTTGGAGGCTTCCTCGGCTGATAACAAGAGACCACTGTGCACTTCCACCTTATCAGTTTTAGTCAAACCTTCATCAATTATTGGCTTAGAGATATCACTGGTAGTAGAGCTTTCATGTTGATTTTCAAGATCATTATCAGTCTTCCAATACTTCAAAGTTAACTTGTCCTTTCTAGCACTTGGGTCTATCCAGTTCAACCAAAACTTAGCAGCCAGAAAACTCAACCCACCTTCATCCATATTTGGCAATTCAATTTTAGAAGTCGCATGTCCAGCATCAGGAACATCTACTGCATTTTGTTCTGAATCATCCCGTGACCATAGGCCTTCACTGGTAATCTAAACCAAGAAAACGTGTCAGCTCCCGTGATTTTGCAATATGCTTGAAGCAAAAGTTAAGACTGTTCTTATTATAAAAAATAAACTAAATCAATTATTTGCAAGCTAACTTTAAACAAACATTTGCAAATAATTTTCACAAACACACACAAACATATATACACTTATGCATACTTTCTTTCCAAAATAATATCTGCCTCCTGGATTTGGTCAAAAAGTAGCTTACCAATGCCGTGACTAAGGTACTGACTTTGAATTACCTACTCACTGATTTTGCTTCAACACTGAGGATCGATTAAGCCAATAGTGCAAGCTAACTATCCTTGGGTATTTTAAGATTTTAATCATTTTTTGAAAGAGTGAACTTCTAAGGATAAAAGATCAGCTTTCAGATTATAAGTTACCATCAAAAGGATTAAAAAGTACACATTGTAACAATAATGTTAAATCAATAGACAACAGAATTAAAACTAGACTACCATATAAGATCATTATATCATGGTATAAAACTGAAATGAAATACCGTACCTTGATCTGGATAAGTTGGGCTTCCATTGTTTCAATTCCAGAAAGCTCACTTGAACACCCAGGCTTCAGTGAAAAGGATAACGGACTTAAAATTCTCATTAAACAGCCCACAGTATATTAATCAAATAGAAAGAATCAAAACAAAGAAAAACCGGGAGCCATTCCAAATATTAAAATCCCACCACGGTATAAGATGACAACAACACACGAAGAAACTAGGAGCTTTCAACAATCAAAATTTCATCTAGATGTCTCATATACTACTTATTAATCAGATAACATCTTTCTTTCTTTCTTTTGAGGAGATACTAAAAGCCTAGAAAGAAGAGGAAATTGGAAATCCAAATAACGGTTTTAACAACTATATCCAGAACAAAAAAGATGGAGAACAAAGACAGAAAAGAGAGACCTGTTGGACATAATTAGCGTGCATAACTAGAAGAATGCAAAAGAGAGTGACGGCTGTGATCAAACAGATGTATTCCAAAGCAGTCCTCAGTTTTGGAGTTAGCATCTGTGAGAATCTCTCGTGTACCCTTATAAACGTCTGCTCTGCATCCATCCTTCTTCTGCTGCTTCTTCTTCAACAATATACATACGTACCCACCAAAGGGAGAAAAAAAAAAAGAAAGAAAACTCCAACTGTACAGTGAGGCAAGTCCTTGGTCGATCCAAAGATTAGTTTTTTAGACGAAATTAAGAAAGAATCAGAGACTCAAGGCCCTGTCGTTATTTTCTATATTTTGTCTGGCCTTTCCAAAGACTACTTCTTTATTATACCTATATTTCCAATTATTTAAAACGTTAACTTTTTGTGCCCTTTTGTTCCTCTTATTTTACTCAATCTACCCCTCTAACCTTATCCATTTTTTCAATCGAGTCCACAAAATTATTTATTTAACCGGGAAACACCTCGCCTCGATTGCTCCTTTTGTTTTTTGTTTCGAAGACCTTTAGTTTTGCCTTCCTCTTCCTGTCGAGTCCCAAGTCCCTAACTTTTAGAAAGCCCTAATTTTTGAAAGCTGTTGCTCTGCTCTGTCTGAAGCTGATCGAGATTAGTTAGTCTGTTATTGTTGTGAAAGGATTAAAAAAAACATGGATGATGGAATACAACAGTTCATGCAAAGTTTGGCTGAGCTTGAAACTGAAGCGGAGAATCTCCTCTTAGCCCGCGATCAGGTTAAAGTTTCTGCTTTTGCTTTATAAAATTATGACAACGATAAAAGAAAGTTAATCTTTGAATTTTATTTCAAATGTATGCATCGTTTCTTTAAGAAGATCAAAACTTGAAATAGAGTAAGATATTTTGTAAATTCGGGGACAGCGATCTTGGAAATCTATTTTCTAGACGGCTTACAATAAGGAATTTGTACGGTCGTAATTTGAGCTTGTCACAGCAACTTGGTTTTCTTTAAAAAAAAGTTTTATCGACTGCAGCCTGGGTTGTCATTGACTTCTAGCAGTAGGACTGCAGGTAGTTGAAAATGATAAAGTAAGAAATGGAAACAGGGAAGCACTTACTGCACTACGGAAGATGGCTCGGACCACAAAAACTAGTGTTCCTGCACCTTTTGAATCGATAATGAAGGAGGTTGGAAGGCCTGGGGCTAACCCCTTGGTGAAGGAGGTTTGTGCAACCTGTGGCAATCATGACTCCGACGAACGCACATGGACGATGTTTCCTGGAACTGATGTTTTTGCAGGTGTTCCATTTCATGCAGCTCATACCATCTTGGAGACAGGTTTCTTTTTTTTTTTTTGCTTCTTATTTACGATTGCGATAGTTAAGCTTTTCAACTACCAATTGAAACTCTTGAATTATAGAAACTGCGAGTAGCTTGTTGAGTAGTTGAGATGTTGCCTTGAATTATAGAAACTGCGAGTAGCTTGTTGAGTAGTTGAGCTTTTGCCAATGTTGATTCAGAGCTGGACCTTGCTGCGTATATGCTTACTATTACTTCTAAAAATAATATTAAATTTTTAAGTACACTCTAGAGCTTAGCAGACTAATGGAAGATAGATTTTTATGAGAAATTTATGACAATTTGGTATGATGATCTCTGTAATGCAGATCAAGAAAGACTTGATTATGAAGCGAAGAAACTGCAAAGCTATGTAAAGGAGAAGTCCTTTTTGATTTCAGAAAAAGGTGCCCTTGCTGATAAGATCAGCCCTGGTCTACTTAGAGCTCTGGTTACTTTGACTGATAGACCAAAGTAAGTTTATACTTGCAAAGATAAATCCCAACAAAATGTTATTTTTTATTATTGTGCAAAGAACCCTAATTACATTCATTCACTTTGCTCTCTAGCAGAGAAAAGGATTGATTTTTTAAAAATATTGTTCCATCTACCAGTTGACTTATTCACACTTGGCTGTTGTTAAACAGTATATGGTGGCTCTGGAACCGTGCCATCTGAAATTTCTCTAGCTCATAAGTTGGAGAATTCATCACATTATGGAAACAAATTGTTAGTGAAAACCAAAAACTATCAATATTAATCTACAGATTTCATTCATATATTGGTTTTGCTCCATGATGTTAACTGAAACAAATGGACGATTTGCATGCTTCATCATATGAAAAAAAATCCCATTTTGATTGTTCTCTCTTTCTCTTTCTCTTTCTCTGGCTGCATTTTTTGGTTTTTTTTTTCTTTTGGAGGACATCGGAGGGGGGAAAATGGTGGATCTAATATTAAATGTGACTTCTGTTTTAGGATTTGTTGTACTGTTCTCAATGAGAAGATGAGGTGTAGAAATCACATACAATGTTTCTATGTTATGGTTTTATTTCTTTTCTTTGTTACTTAGGGGAAAATCTTATGGTTCTTTTGATGGACATTTAACATGAGCAGATTGTATTGGTATTCATGTTCTGAAGTTAGACACCTGAAGCATGTTTTAGTTTTGTAAATTTGGAAATTACCTGTTTGCATGTTTCTGAAGTTAGACACCTGGAGCTCATTTTTGTTTTGTAAATTTGGAAACTACTTGTATGTGCTGCCTTTACGGCAATTATATTACAGTCAGAACGGTGTCCATTATGTGGCTATCTAGTTTTAACTTTTCCACTTCCAAGTTTGTGAAACTTTCAACAAGGCTGCTTATATCACTTGGACAAACTCGTTATTTTCTTCTATTGGTGCAGCCTATTTATCTCCACATTATCTGAATGACTAGACAAAAATCTCATTTTTATTTCTGTCGTCGCTTGCTTTTCCTATTTCGCTTTGTTTCCTTTTCTTTCGATAGTGGGGTGTAGTTTTGAGCCTACTGAAGCTTAGTTTAGTGAAGAGCCAGGCAGTTTTTACCTATCAATGGACAATGTTCATATGCTTTTGACTACAAACGTCGAGTTAAAGCAAATAAATGTTTTTGTTGATTATATGGGTTTGTGCTATTCAGAACTTGAGGAATGAACATTGTTATGTTTTTGGCAACAAAGACGGTATGTTGCATTGAATTGTGCTCTTCCTGTATCTTACACTTGGCCCTCGATTATGAATATGACAACGATGCACCTGATTGCAGGTGAAAAAAAAGATGTTTTGCATTGGCTAAAGCATGGAGGCATTTGAGTTGAAGGGAGATTCTGATGAAGTTAAAATTCCAAGCTCAAGTTGATGGTCTGCTTCTATGGCACTCTTTTCCACCGTGTGATTTCTCTTTCATTTCCTAGTTGTGTTTCTCTTCATCATATGGGGATGACTCCTAAGAACATCATCGAGGGCCGAGGATTTGCTGAACCCACAAAAAGGAAACATGAAAGGGAATTCGTTAACATATCCTGTATATAAATGCTTAATTGCTTAAAATATAGCTCAACTTTTTATCTTCTGTTCATCTAATTATGTTCAATGCTCAAAATGATGTAGAGAGATCCTCCCTCAACGTTTTGGAAGCAGGGCAGAATCTTTTATTACTGGGAAAAAGAAAACATTCTGTAATTGATGTTTGTTTGATCACCTACTAGTAGCCGTCTAGACTTGACCCGAAGTCCAATCACGAACCTTATCATCATGCTAATCTCTGAATGGTTAACAACATAGTACTTGGAAAGAGGATTAGTAGTTGGCGGCCGGTAAGCAGCGCGTGTTATTCTAGTTTCTGGACTGCTGTCAACATCTATTACTATGATAATGCTAATCTTAATGAGATTGTAAATGACAAATGATGTGATGCCTATCCAAACGATTAGAGAGAGAAGGATTGTGTAACTTAGAAATTTCTTGAGAATTATTTTGATCCACCTGTCTATGATACATCTACAAATCAATATATATCAAAATTACTCCATCAATAACATATAAGAGTTGGTTAAAATGTGCCCGCACGGGTAGGTTGGTTGGCAAACTAACAGGGTCATTTGGAACAAGGTCTAAGGTTCGACTCTTAGCAACATCGGGAGGTAGTGGACCGCTCTGTTAGGGGGTTGACCAAGATCAAACCGTGATTCAATCCCCCAGCGGTAGTCGGGCCTGCGACTGGGAGCCCTTGGGGTTGGCGATCAACCTTTTGGAACAAGAACAGAACATATCATTATATCAAGGACGAGGGAAGATTAAATTTAAACCCAACTGAGAGTAGATACTAGATAGCATATCAACAAAGATTAGAGAAGATGAGGTGAGCATGAGCAAAGAAGGAAGAGAACGAAGCTAGAAAGTCATAAGGGACAGAGTAAAGGAAAGCAAGAAGCAGGAGAATGAGGGACGATAGAGCTCAGAAGGGACGAGGGACAATAGAAGGGGAGATTGAAGATAATGAAGAGGAGAGAAAAATTGAGATTGTAGTGAGTGAAACTAAAGAAGGCAGGCAACTAGGGTTAAGTACTTAGGTTAGATTGGTATTTTTATTTTCTCAATTTAATCCCATATAGTTTTACAATTACATTTCAGGGCTAGTATCTACAGGTATTTTGCATGCTTTGGGTTGGTACAAAAAAAAATTGAAAATTCACTCAGTACCAACTAGTACAAAACTAGTATGAATGATAGTGATTTTCTTAAAAATCAGGCTCGAATTGATGACTTTCACCGTGTTAAGGTGAGGTGCGACATTTTCTTTGTACTTAACATATAAAGTCTTTTTTTGGTTAATTAGATTTCATATTTTCCATTTTCTCAATAAATTAGAAACTTAATCATAAAAAATTGACTAATCAGCAATAACATGACAATGTTGAATAAATATTAGTTAGCTATAAAACTAAAAATCTTGGCATATTTGGTTGACTCAGAGGCTGGTCCTCTCTTATTATCGTCACCTTGGGGAACCTTTCCTTATAGGAAATCTACTGAATCCATCCTCCACTAATGGGGGCTCCCTTTATAAGCTAGATTCACTCCCCAATATGTTCCTCAATCTTCCAACAGCTTATATACAGAGCTCCCCCCTTTGTATTCCAAACTTGTTCCTTTATCTTCCAGTAGCCTAGATAAGGACATTCTCCCTTTACACTCCAAGACCCGGTCATAAACATATATGATATGACTGAGCACAAAACTCTTTAAACTTTAAAACCATAAAAACTTATTCACATTCCTAACCTATTCCTTTATGGACTTCGCCCATTTTGAGAATTCACTCATGGACCCCAAAACACCATTCAAACTTAAGCTTTACATCACGGGTTCTGCAAGATTTAAACGGGTTCTGAAAGTATCTATAGGTATTGGTTCAGCCGGAATCTGGCCGAACGGAGCGTTGCCGTTTGGATCCATCGATTGGCAACCTTCTGTGATGAATATGGCGTGAAGCAGCCTGCAAAACAATGAGGG
>JAOTIZ010000202.1:4651963-4671144 GCA_027123425.1 Erythroxylum panamense | reverse complement strand
TATTAATTAATTAATTTCAATATAATTAATTAAAATATAATTCATTCATTAATTAAAATATTGTAATTAATTAATTATAATAATTATTAATTAATTAATTACATTATAATTAATTAAAAATAATTAATTAATTAATTAGTTACAATATAATTAATTAAAGTATTATAATTAATTAATTACAATATTTTAATTAATTGATATATTAAAATTAATTAATTATAATTTTTCTAGAAACTAACCACTATCAATGGTAATGGTAATCATTCTTTCCTCTTAACCAACCATCATAATTATAATGATAATATCCATTCTCATTTATATTACTATTCCTCCATACAAACCAACAGCCTCTTCAATCTATTATATTATAAAATAAATAAATAAATACTTATAAAACAAGGTAGGAATAAAGTACCGGAACATACGATCTAAATCCACGACCTCAAACTAGGTTTAACTAATTTTCTTTTAAATTTTTAATATTTTTAAGGTTTTGTGTTTACGTTTAAAATCAATCTCAATCTATTAAATGAGACCCATAAAAATAAATAGATGGATGGATGCTCATAGAATAAGATAGGAAAAGAGTAACGGGAACAAATGATCTGAATCTATAACCTCAAACTATGTTTTACTATTTTTTTAATTTTAATGTTTTTAAAGTTTTGTGTTTACATTTAAAAATCAATCTAAATCTAATAAATGAGACTCATAAAAATAAATAGATGGATGCTCATAAAACAAGATATGAATAGAGTAACAAGAACAAGTGATATGAATCCATTACCTCAAATTGGGTTTTACTGATTTTCTTTTTAAAATTTTACATAGGACATTGCTTGATACACGTATGAAGGTTTGATTCATAATCCTAAATGTGGCTTCCTAAAGTATAAATTAGTTATGGTTCAATATAATGAGACGCTTTATGATTAATTTTTTCTATATTAACTATCATATTTTAATTTTTATTTTCTGATAATATTTTTAACTATTAAATAATTCTTATTGTTTTATTTTATTAGTTATTTATTTTAATTTAAAATGATATAATGTGAAAATTTTAACATGATGATATTTTAAAATTATGAATAAAAAATTAATAAAATATAACAAAAAAGATATGTGATAATTAAACAACAATTCATGACTAATTGTTAGTTTTTAAAATATAAAAATTATAAGAAAAAAGTCAAGCTTTAAAAATATATTATAACTAATTCAATAAATATTTTTGAAACTATTTTTTCCATTAAAATGCAAAAGTGTCATGTGTTTGTGCTCTGATTATCTCTGGAGTCCCTACCAAAAAGCAAATGTTTTCTTCTCCTGACCTATGTTGTGCCATGGTACGTTGGTCAAGAACTCTTATTATTGTTCGAACATTAATTTAAAGAGTTTGTCATCAATTAATGTCTTATTATTAAATTATGATTTCGTCTTTAAACATAAACGTGTCACCAAGAACTTTAGCCTTGTGGTGGTCATATCGACAGCATTGGATATGTCCCACTTCAAAGTGATGACCATCTTTTAAAAAAAATTCCTATGATTTGTATGATAAAATATTAAGAGAATTCATTTTGAAAATGTCATTTTTAAGAATCACAAAATTAGAAATTAATTTTTCATTATAACAAAAATAATATTGCCTTTTATCTGATTTTATTTGTGTAATTTTGAATTAAAAACCTTCAAATTTTAGGAAAAATACTAAAAGTTAAACTATATTTGAACCGACAGAGGTCAGAGATAGACCCTATTTCTTTCTCTCCTCATCTCCCAAAGTTTAGGCTCTGGACCGACTTGTTCCTATCATTGTGTATTTAGCATCCTATCTATCTGATAAAAGATCTTCAGCTTATGTAAGCAAGACCAAAAGGTCCAAAATAGCCGAAAGGAGGCCATGCATGCAACAGCAATACCCTTTGCCTTTTATATTATATGTAGCGGTCCAATAAGTGACAAATCACGCAATGCATTTCCCACTTACCTTTTCCCTTTGTCTGCACCATTCGTTCAACTGAAGTTGCTCTCCATTATCAAGCTTTTAATCAAAAGAGCATACTTTTTTCCCCTTTGGGGAATGGTTCTATTGCGTTCTAGTGGAACAAGATCGGGGAATCCACCTTCCATGAAGCTATATCTAGTTGTGTCTCCAACAAAACTAGCCTACTTTGAAATTCGTTTTAATGGATGCTTACATATTATCATGCATTTACTTTGTTTTAGTCATGACTATTTTGAAATTTGGTGACGGAGATAAGGATGTTTCATTGAATGTATAACTTTACTAAAAGAAATAAGATCAGGAATATAATAGTAAAAGACAAATTAAAAGTAGCCAATATTATTGACAAATTAAGAGGGACAAGATTTAAGTGTTTTGTACATATTAAGAGGAGACATTCAAACGCTCCAGTGAAAAGATACGAGACAATCGTATTTAGAGATTGTAAGGAAAAAACATGGAGGCCTAAAAGGAATTAGGAGGATGTGATCAAGAATGATATGATAATGCTGAAATTTCGCGAAAATATGACCCGCAATAGAAAATTTTAGTGAATTATGGTTCAGATAAAGGATCCTTTGTAAAGAGTCCCTTGTAGTTAATTCCTATTAGTCTTTTAACTCTTTTCTCTTATAGTTAGCCTAAACTTGTAAGTACTTACCTCTTAAGGATTTAGTCTAAGCTTGCTTTTGTTCTCTAGCTTGATTTAGTAGTAGTAATAGTAGCAG
Organism: Erythroxylum panamense; assembly: GCA_027123425.1. Classification (NCBI taxonomy): domain Eukaryota; kingdom Viridiplantae; phylum Streptophyta; class Magnoliopsida; order Malpighiales; family Erythroxylaceae; genus Erythroxylum; species Erythroxylum panamense. The sequence continues at coordinate 4,668,405 of JAOTIZ010000202.1, read as the reverse complement.
CAACAATAGTAGTAATAGTAGCAGCAACAGCAATAATAATAGTAGTAGTAGTTGTAGTGATAGTAATAATAGTGGTGGTAGTAAGTAGTGGTTGTTGTTGTTATAATATTAGTAGAAGTAGTAGTAGTGTGGTAGTGTGGTAGTGATAGCAGTGGTAATAGCAGTAATAGTAAGATGAGGAGTAGTTGTAGTAGTAGTAATCGTAGTTGTAGTAGTAGTTGTTGTAGTAGTAGTAATCGTAGTTGTAGTAATAGTAGTCGTAGTTATAGTCATAATCGTAATAATAGTAGTAGTAGTTGTTGCAGTAATAGTAGTGATGGTAATGGTAGTATTAGTAGTAGTAGCAGCAGCAATAGTAGTAGTGTTAGAAGTAGTAGTAATAGTGTTAGTAGTAGTAATAATAGCAGCAATAACAATAGTTGTGTATGTGTTAGTAGTAGTAGTAGTAAAAACAATAATAGTAGTAATATTAGTAGTAGTAGTAGTAGCAGCAACAACAGTAGTAGTAATAACAACAGCAACAGTAATAATGTTAGTAGTAGTAGTAGTAGTAACAATAATAATAGTAGTAATATTAGTATTAGTAGAAGTAGTAGTTGTTGTTGTAGTAGTAGTAGTAATAATAATACTGGTGATAATAGTAGTAATAACAGTAGTAGTGGTAGTAGTAATAATAATTAGATTAGTTCATCTATTTATTTATTTGTAATTTGTAATTTGTAATTTTTATGTTTTAATTTTAATTGTTTAATTAATTAATAACGTAATGAAATTTATTTTTCTCCTTTTTAAGTGGGTCATTTGAAAACAAATTTACTACTAGTTAAAAATAAGCCTGCATATTATTATTAAACCTTTCCAAATCTGACATAGTAGCGAAATTTTTATTAACTATTGTTATTTATTCATTTTTCTACTTCTTCTTCTAAGTGCAAGATAACTCTAAAAAGTTGCGGGTTTTTTTTAACCAATTGGTGCCCTCCATTCACCACCCCCGTGGGGATGGTCTATAGGGTTCATAGCTATTATATTTTTGTTGCACTGCACATGTTTTGAAATTTTTTTACTTGTGCAACTTTAATCATTTTATGAATGAGTGTTTAAGACAAAAATGTATAAGTCCGGAAAAAAAATTGCTGTTAAGGTTAATTGCTCAATATGAAGAAATGTCAAAATTCTCTATCTTTAGTTTAGATTAAAAAACCTACAAACATTTGTACAATACACCGATTTTTAAAACATCTTTCTCTACCTTTTTAAATTACTTATCTGAATATCAATTGTATCATACATACATAACGAGTGACATACTCGAGAAAACGAACACTTAAAATGACCAACAAATGACAAGATCAAATTCATATCTACTTAAAATGAGTAGTACGAAGCCAGTTCATGTTCTTGGAAGTGGTACGTTCACATGTACCACTGCAAGTCTGCTTACTGCAAGATGCAAGGCAAGTTGCGAACAGAGATTCCAGGTGAAATGATAAGCCGTTTCAAGGCCTAATAAAACACCCTTTCTACTCGTACATGATTGAAGCTGAAAGCGTGTTGGGACTTGTACCCTTAACTTCAACTAATGTCTGTATAATAGTGTATACCTGTTTCTCAAATTATTACTTCTTTTCTTTCAATACTTTTAAATAAATTATTTGATGCGAACGTGAGCTGATTATTAATTTTTTTAAAAAATAAGTCGTCATAGTAGTTCCACATACATTGCATGATAATCCTCTTTGGTGAATAACAGAAGTCGCAGAGACTCCAAGTGGAAGAAAAAGCCATTAGAGTACCAAACGGGGAGGCTCAGATAGTCAGATTAAGCAAAACCAGCGAATCATGTATAATTTATCGTGTTTGGTTTCTTCTTCTTCTTAACCTATATGTGTCATATGTACATGTAAGCTTAGCCCCTCCTACTAGATATCCAACATACATGTATTGTTTGTCCACTTTCTTATTGTGAGAAGATGATAAGAGCCTCTCTACTAGACAATCCATCACCTCCAATTGTGCCCATTTTCTTTCTCCATCTTTCGCTAGTGCAAGTGGGAATCGCGGCCAGCATTGCTTGGCTTGTTATGCAAAGAAAAGAAACAAAAAAATAGAAAAATTAGTAATTAACAAAATAAAACAAACATAAAGCATAGTGGACGTGACAGAACCATATTCTCTTTCACTTTACCTAATGCCTGGTCTCCCTTTTTATGACATTTGTTTATACGGAAAAAAGCTTAGCAAATGGTAACATGAAGGAAGTTTCCTGCTGTTCGTATGTGTCCAATTCCTATTTGCTAAATCTCTTGTGCGTCCTTTTGAGATTTTTTTTTTAAATTCAAGAAAATTTCGTAGGCGGACCAAGCGGGCACACTTCTTTGAGGGTCTAATTGGCGCACCACCTCACAGGCGGACCAAGCGGACGCACCTCATCATTGAGGGTCCAATTAATTCTCCATCTACAGGTAAAACTCCGGCTACCTCAGGCTCTTACAAGAGAGGCTAGCATGAAATCGAACCTGGGACCTAATCAAAGTCAAGCAACGCTCTCAACCATCGAGCCACACTCCTTTTGAGATGCCATTTTGTATGTGACATTTGTTAGATAGACTAGAATGGGGCTAACTAATAGCTAGCTTTGTCAAATAAAATTTTGCTTTTCAGTGCATGTTTCCTTGATGACCAAATTAATACAAAACTTTATGAGAAGAATAATTGTATATCCGTGTATGTTTTTGAGCTTTGACAAATTGGTAATGTATTGCTTTTCTTAGTACCAAAGGAATTTTTAGCAATATTCCTATATCCTTGTAAATAGCGGTTCTACTTCTTTCTCTCGCCACTATATCGTATGTTATATTCTACACATGTATTTTGTGAAACAAATTGGAAGTTAATTGATGTAACAAAGTATTTCATTACAACAAAACAGATTATTGGCGATGAAATTTTTGGTGACGATTTACAAAGCGTTGCTAAAAATAAACTTTTGGTGACAAATTGTCCACCTATTGCAGAAAGTTAACGTATTTCCGACATTTTATGTATTCATCGCTAAAGAAGCATATTTTACGATGATTTTCTCTAATCGTTGCAAATGGATTAACATTTAGCAGCGTCTTGCTGAATTCGTCGCCAATGTTAGAGTTTTTTGTGACAATTATTGTTAGTCATCGCCAAAAGTCAACTTTTGGCGACGAAATTACAATTTCGTCTCAAAAGTTAAGATTTTATATCTTATGTTTTTCTTCAAAGAGTTTTGATGAATTTTTGTGTGAGATAGTATTATTAAAAATAATAATGTTGAAAGATATTTTTTAATAATATGTATGCTTAAAAATTCTAAGGTTAATTATAATTGGCATTTATATAATTTTTCATATATTTTCATTTGCCTTCTTATTTATGTTTAAATAGCTAATACATTCAAACTCTATAAATACAAATAATTCTTTAATGATGTCTATTGTACATAATACTGTACCTCTGTTCATACAAAAAGAATGGAGTATCTAAAAATTGTAAAATTTTTGCAAAGTTTTAAGGGCATCTTTAACTCATTCCTCCAAAATAGAGCAGACTTTCCTCCATTTTAGAGATGTTATAGTATTTTGCACAGCAACCCACTACTCTATTTTTCATACTAAAAAATATATTCTTAGCATATTCTTTTTTACCTTTCATTTTTATTATTAAATTATTTTATAAAATTAACCCAACTCTAATTTTTGTGTACATTTTTATTCACAATATTATTGTTGTTATATTTTTATGTCAATAAATAATAAAATTTCAATTAAATTCTAAATTGCTATTTGATAACACTAACTGAAATAATATATGAGATATATTGTACTATTTCATATTATTTAAATATATTAAACGACAATATAATTACGTAATATCAAACATCAAATTTTATTGAATTTCATAAATAAAAAACATTTTGACATAAAAAAGGCACAGAATATTCATTACACCAAAAAATTGGCACAATTTATTAAAATTTTCGATTTTGTATTAATGGTTAGTTATATTTTGCTTGTCTTTTCATTAATTTAGTTCTCTGACTATTAATATTTATGTGTGTGTTTTTTAATTTAGTTAATCTTTGTTTGTAATTTATTATGTTATTCGACTATTAATATCAGTGTATTTATGGTTTGCTTATTTGATGTTTTCTAATGGATATTTTTAAATTATTTATTTAAAATATTCATTCATAAGTAAATAATTATAACGTTATAAACATATAATGAAAATATTTATAAACATGAGACTAAATCTTAAAATTACTATAAAGTTATAATTACTTAAATAAACATATAATCAAAATATTGGAATATTGTTTAAATAACAAAATAAGGAATAAAAGATTAAAAAGAATGAATTAATGAAAAAAGAAAGAAAAGGGTGAAAGAGAAAAAAAAAAGATACTACCATTGTGACACTGTAGCATCTCTCCAAAATAGAGGAAAATTTGTTGGTAGATTGGAGTTGATTTTTCCTCCATTATGGTGTTTTTCCTCCATTTGGAGATGCGCTGGAGTTGGTCTAAACATACTGTTGAAAAACACATGCATAATAGGTAATTTAAAATTTGAAAAACAACATTTTTTGGACATAAAAAGATAAAAAATATCTAAAATTTTTATGTTCATAAGATCAAAATATCATAAATTTAAGTTTACTACTATTTTTAATCATTAATATTTATTGACAATAAGTAATAATACATACGAGTATTAAAATATGATAAGCAATATAATATAATGAATATGATATATAAGTACTGCAAGATGTTAAATAGAAGTTCAACAATTCTTACAAACAAAATACTAAATAAAGTTTCACACCTAATAATCCATTGAAACGGAAAATAAATAATTTTTTTTTGAATTCTAAATGACATTAGAGTTGATAAAAAAAGGTAAAAGAGTTTTCAATGTTTGGATTACCAAGAAGTCTCCTTGCATGTTCCAAGCCATCAATTGAACAGTTAAAAATCTTCCCTCAGCATCTGGTGACTTAATACCATCTTCCAACAACTTCTTTGCTTTAACTAAATTTGCAAAAGATACAGTGATCGATTTTTTAGATGCAGTATGTATGACGATATTAGATGATCCGCATGTACTAAGCATTTCACTTAATGAGCAAACATTACAGAACAATCAAAGCTAAATCAAATGTATAAGGAACCCAAAATTGAAAATATGCATACTCGACTGATAAACTCCATTGTCGTCACAATGAACAAATATAGTTTTTGTGATTGGCCACTATTCTAAAATAACTGAATTCCTTAATCGTGTATGGACCATCAGGACATTGTCATCATCTTCATTTCCATCTATGTTCTTTTGAAAATTCGAAGAAGCTTAACACAACATATAGTATATACAATCAGATGTTCACATAATAGCTTCATAACAGAAATTGAGATATAGATAATAAAGAAAGAGAGGTAGTTTAGATGATACTAAAAACCTTGAAGAAGAAGATCAGCCGTAAAAGGCAAGGAGTGATTATTATTTGATAGATTTGTTCTGCATCGATTTGTTTTTCATTAAGGAAAATTTTGTCATATTCCTCCTAGTTGAATATGAACTAGTATTCTCCCCTTTTTTTTTGAAATTATGGTGCATTTGGCAGGTCATTTACCATACGAAGCAAAACCTTATGGACCAGTTCAATTTCGATGGATGTTTCCCATTGAAAGATAATTTATACTAACTTCTACTTTTTTTAAAGTTATTTGATAGTAACAATTGTTAATGTTTTATATTTCGTTTAGGTTTTTATGTTCTCTTAAGCGTTATGTACGTAATAAAGCTCAACATGAAGGGTTTATTGCATACACTTATATAGAGTGAATGTTTAACTTTTTGTTCGATGTACTTAAATGATGTCAAGACAAGATTTAATATATAAGAACATAACTTTGATTTTGATCAAGATAGTGACTTGTTAGTTTTCTCCCAAAAAGTAAGGTCATCTAGTGTCAGAAAATATGTGGAGTTAACTAAAGATGAATTCGAAATTGTCCATTGGTATATTCTGAACAATTGCGAGGAAGTCTATATATATATATATATATATATATGAAGCATTTATATTACTTTTCATTCAAAATTTCATATTTAAATTTTGTGATTCAATCTATATTTTCTGATCTCTACTTACTTTTTTAAATAGAGAACATAAAGAGTTGATTCGAAGCAAAGAGATTGTTAATATTGAAGAAAGACATAAGATTAAATTCTCATCGTAGTTTAGGACTCCAGTAAGTTATATATTGATGGAATATTATGAGCTTATGACAATTTATATCTCAGATTAACTTCCAATTATATTTTTTCTGACAGATGATACGGTTACACAATCGTAACATGAAAAAGGCAACAAAAACATTATATTTTTTGACATGTGAGCCTCATATGTGTAGGAAAAAATTATACAGGTTGCATTGTTAATGAAGTTAGATTTTATATACAAGATCGAGATAGTCGATATAAAAGCTAAAATTATGGGATTATTGTTGAGAAATATCATGACAATGCTTTTATTGACTTCTACAGTGTCATCTTTGATATAATGGAGTTGCATTACATCAAAGATAAAAATGTTGTTCTATTTAAGTGTAAATGATTTAATCTTGGTGACATGAAAGTTAATGACAATATTACTATAACAATGTTAGTAAGACATGATATAATAATAATGACCATTTTGTCCTTGTAAATCAAGTTAAACAAGTATTCTACCTCAACGATATTATATTAGCCAGTAATTAGAAGGTTATTCAAAAGTTTTAACATCAAAATCTCCGCAAGTTTTGTGAAAAAGAATAATGGTCTAATAAGTGAGAATGGTGATTACCTACATTTATCATTGGCAACAATTTGTTGTATCATCATGTAGCTCTTTTAGCTACATATTCAGCTAGTAGTAAAAAATAATTGACAACAATTTGGTAAAAAAGTCATCTATAGTAGTTTGCTACTGGAATTTTGTGACAATTTGGACGACAATTTAATATTGTTACTAAATATTATTAATGACGAATTAGGGAATTTTTGTCATTAAAAGCCCCTTCTGTTGTAGTGTTTAGACTTGAATCCTTTTTAATTTGTATGCATGCAACTGTTTTGTTTATTTATAATCCAGTCTTAGAATTTTTATTATTATAGTTGAGTTAAAATTTTCTCTTTACAACTTTTGATCCCTCTATCATTTTGGAATCAATATATAATTCATAAATTGGCTTAGAATTTAGTTGTAAAAAATAGAAGAAATTTTATTAAGATAAAGAAAAAATCGATTGTATTTTTAAAAAAGTAAAAAAAATTGCAAGAGCTAATAACATCTTTTAGCACTCATTCAAAAGAAAGGTCATTAATTATACAGACCCTTCCTTTTATATTTTATAAAAAGATGGTTTCCGTAATTTAAACTCATAACCTTCTTATCACAAAGAAATAACCTTAGCTGCTTGCTTACCCTCAATCTTATAAACTAATGATACTCAATTATTGTTATACTTTACAGGGCATTTGTTTACGTAAACAATCGAAATAAAAAAAAAAGAGTAAAAAGCAGAAGTGGGTCGGTCACTTGATTAAATAATGCAAAAAGATCGATGACATATAGTTTCGACTGACGACTGAACTTTATATGTTTTCAAATCATAAGTTAAGAAGGTGAACCCGTGGATGCATGAAGCTTTCTCTTTGTCAAATGTTTTATATTTCACTTATGTGCTTAGAATATGCTAATGACGTTTCCCATTTACATTAACATAATTAAAGCCACTTTTCAATTGTTGGATGTAGTAACTTGGCGTCAGTTGAGCACACAATTTGTAGTTAACAAGTCTATAATTATAATCCCACTCATACCCACAATTCACCAATCCAAATGCTCTATTTTTTTATTTTTTTTTATTGTTAGCATATTCATAACTTTTGATTCCAAACCCAAAAGATTATATAAAATATATTTTTAATTTTTAATTAAAGAACTTTTTTTATAATATTTAAAAATTTATTAAGCAAACTCGTCATCTCATCATGTTAATTAAATTGAAGTTAACAAACTCTAAGAAAAAAAAGGCTTTTCCTTCAAGGCTTTAACTCCATGGATTAGTAGATAAATAATTATGTATTAGAAATGTAATTAATTAACAACAAAAGCAACGTCGTGATTAAAAAAAGAAAGAAAAATAAAGCACATCCTACAAAAGTTATTTGAAGGGATAAGGTTAGCAATTGCAAAGCGTGCACTACTCCAGCAAAATGTGACCTAATGCAAGCAAATGGGCATTTATTCTAATCCAAACTCCTCCCTTCATTAGCTAATCCAACTTCTATATATAGGTCAAACACCGTCAATCTCTATTAACTTATAATGGTGTAGCTTTTATTTTTGGTTAGACAAAAGTTACTTTGGGGTCGATGGTCATTATATTGTTTAGCTTTTGATCAGGTCGGTCCTTATATAATTATACGTCTGATATGGCTAATCTATAGATAACCTTTAGACCTACCTATACTATAATAGATAATTAATAATGGACCACGGCGAATCCATACAATTCACAAGCTCCTTTAGTTAATTCTATTAATGAAAATTTCCTTATAAATGAGAATATTGAACTTTAGCTTAAATAATAAGAGTATTAAATACTTCTTCCGACCTAGAAAGCAACATAATTCTTTCCTCCGTTCCTCTTTACTTTGTCGGTGTTCTCTTCACCGCAGAAGCATTTCATTCTAAGAATTCAAATGTTTTAAAGTGAAATTCTGATTCGAAGCTATCATATTGTATTTCACTTGAGTCAACTCCGAATCGATCCATGCAGCTGTTGTACGCTAAAACATATATTTGGATAATTATAATTCAAAATGCATGTATATTCTCTCTTTATCCTCTTAAGTAAATTTAATTAATACCCCTAACCAATGCTTGGTTTAATATTAAGGTGTAGGAGTACTTGGCCAATCGAGGAGTTTTGACTTGATACGAGAGAATTACTTTTCTTTTTTAAAAACATTCCTTGAATTTGTTATAATTTCTAGAAAATGCTTAGGAATCTGTTTGAACAATTTATTGCACCAATAGTGTTAAGTGAGCTTAGGTTGTATAGTATTTATTTTGTAAAATGTTGTCGTTTATGTTAAAGTGTTGTAGTTACCGACTGTTGTCGTTTTATGTTAAAGCATTGTAGTTTTGTACATATTAGCTTAGTGTTTCATGTTGGGTATATATCTAAAATCTGACTTGATGTATAGTTGAGAAGTGAAATAAAACAAATCAGTCTTATTTACGACTCTATTGAAAACTCTGTACATGGTATCAGAGCAGGTCTCGATATTGTCATCAATCAACACTATTGATCGATTGAAGTGAGAACGAGTGCACGGGGTAACTGATTGATGGTTATTGTCAGCTCGATATGCTTCTGTAGTGGAGAGAGTAATGGACCATTATTATACCATTTACAAAGACAGATTAGTGTAGCTTCACAGGGCACTATGTCTATTGCTAAATATTTTACAAGTCTTAAGAAATTATGGGATGAGCTTTGGTGCCTCATGCCTGTCGCACAATGTACTTGTGGGGCGGCTACACAATGTATTTGTAGAGCACCTAAGGTTTTAGCTGTTTTAACATCTATGAATCAGTTAATGAAATTTCTGATGGGTTTGAATGAGAGTTATGATCATGTTAGAAACCAGATTTTGGTTATGGAACCCTTGCTATCTGTTAATAAAGCATATTCTATGGTCTTGAGGATAGAAAAACAGAGGAAGTGCATATGGTATTTAGTGAGGGGATTGAACATAATGCTATGTTAGTGAATACAAGCAGTACTAAGAAAGTTACTGATGAAGGAGGGAAACATTTTAAACAAAAATGGAGTGGGAATGACAAGAAGGAGATGTTTTGCACTTATTGTAAGAAGAATGGGCATTTAAAGGAGAACTGTTTTAAACTCACTGGTGTACCAGATTGGTACAAGGAGTTATAGAATCGGAGAGGGAAAGGCACGGGGAAAACTTCTGCTACTAATGCAGTGAGCGAAACTTCTTCATTCACTGTTGATAACAGTAAACTAGCCACAGATAGTGCAATTAATGTCTCTAATCCTCCATTGTCTGAACTAATTAAGCAAGAGTTGCTTAAGTTGGTAAAGAATAAGACAGTAACAGATCCCCTTATGATGAACCTGCCACATTTATCCTTTAAATACATGTCTTTTTTGGCAAATGTTTTTACTGTTTATGAACCCCAATCTTACCACCAGGCTAAATATCATGACCATTGGGTGAAGGCAATGCAGCAGGAGTTGGCTGCATTGGAATCCAATGATACTTGAGTTTTGATTTCTTTACCTAAATGTAAGAAGGCTATTGGATCTACATAGGTTCACAAGGTGAAACTTAAATCTGATGGGACTATGGATCGATATAAGGCTAGGTTAGTAGTCAAGGGTTATCATCAAGTTGAGGGAGTTGATTTTACTAATTCTTTATCTCCTGTAGCTAAAACAATCACTGTTCAATTGTTGTTAGCAATTGCAGCCCATTTCTCTTGGCACATACATCAGTTAGATGTTAATAATGCATTTTTACATGGGTTTCTTGATAAGGAAGTTTATATGTTACCTCCGGATGGGTATACTAAAGCTGGTCCTCATGAAGTTTGTAGGCTGAATCGTTCCTTGTATGGTTTAAAACAAGCTTCACGTTAGTGGTATTGTGAATTTACTAAGAACCTCCTTTCCTTTGGTTTTATTCAATCTCAACATGATCATTGTTTGTGAAATCCACTGGTTCTACTTTTGTTGCACTTCTTATCTATGTGGATGATATTATATTGGCTGGCCCGTCTCAGGATGTCTTAACTGAGGTTAAACAATTTCTACATTCTGCCTTTACTATTAAAGATCTTGGTCCTGTTAGATATTTCTTGGGTTTGGAAATTGCACGTTCTACTACTGGTCTTTATGTTAATCAGCGTAAATATATCTTGGATCTGCTGTGTGATTCGGGTTTAACTGAAGCCAAGCCTGTTTCTACCCCTTTGCCTAAGGAGTTAAAACTAGATGCTACTTCTGGTTCTTCGTTGGAGGATGTTGGGGACTATCGTAGGCTGATTGGTAGACTTCTTTTTTTGGGCTTTACGCGGCCTGATATTACATTTGTTGTCCAACAATTGAGTCAGTTTGCCACTACTTCTTGTGTAGGTTATTGGGATGCTGCTCTTCATTTGTTGAAGTATTTGAAGGGTTGTCCTTATAAGAGTTTGTTCTTTCCTGCTTCCACTGCTTCTTCAGATTCTACTATGTTTTCTCTTTGTTCTCTTGTGGCCTTTTGTAATGCTGATTGGGGAGCTTATTTGACTACTCGTCGGTCAGTTTTTAGTTTTTGTGTGTTTTTAGGTTCTTCCTTAGTCTCTTGGAAGACTAAGAAATTGCCCACTGTTTCTCGTTCGTCTGTTGAAGCTGAGTATCGTAATATGGATACTACTGTATGTGAATTGTTGTGGATCTCTTATCTCTTACGTGATCTGTAGCTTTTTTTTGTTTCTCCTATTTCTTTATGGTGTGATAACAAGGCGGCTTTGCATATTTATGCTAATCCTGTTTTTCATGAACTGACTAAGCATTTAGATATTGACTGTCATGTGGTTCGAGATCAATTTAAGCTTAGGATTATCGCTCTTGCTCATGTCTCTTCTAAGGACCAGTTGGTTAATGTCTTCACCAAAATATTGGTAGCTCCTCTCTTTGCTTCTCTTCTGTCCAAGTTGGGTTTGGTTGATGTTCATCAAACTCCAACTTAGGTTGTATAATATTTATTTTGTAAACTGTTGTCGTTTATGTTAAAGTGTTGTAGTTACCAACTATTATCGTTTTATGTTAAAGCATTGTAGTTTTGTACATATTAGCTTAGTGTTTTATATTCTGTATATATCTAAAATCTGACTTGATGTACAGTTGAGAAGTGAAATAAAACAAGTCAGTCTTATTTACAACTCTCTTGAAATCTCTGTACAGATAGTTATTAAATTATGAACATCTCTACAAGCAATTGTACTTTATAAGATTAGAAACAGGAAAGTCTGCCCATTTTGGAATATCCAAAGTTCAGTTGCACCTTAGTGTTCTTCGCTTGGATATCAAATTTAAGCTCAAATGTAATCCTTTACTCGGATATTAATAACTCTTAACTTGGTTGACGAGTGGAATAAGGTTTTTTTGTAGGTCGAGTCTCGAGTGAAATGGCTAGCAAATTACAAAACGGTATCTTGTTTTTTCTTTTGTCCCCTTATCGGTATTAAGTGATCATTTCACCACAATAGTTTAAACTGTTCTGTGTGGTTAACTTATTTGGTTTTATATATTCACTAACACTCAGTTTGTGCAAAGCCTAGAACTAGCATTCAGTTCGTTGTATAATATCAATTAATGTTTATTTTATCTTAAAATATGATTTATTGTCTAATTTCGTTTTTCAAGTTTAAAGAAGGAATATATGAGAGGCATATTAACAAAGGATCTTTCGTGAGATGTTATTATAAAAATGTAAACATATCTAAATTTGAATTAATAACCACTTTAATTATAATTAAAAATAATTATTTTTATAAAAAACATATTAAAAATGTATAATCAATCTCACTTTTTAGTTTTCACTATCATTTATAATATAAACTTAAATTAATTTAACAATAACTCTAGTTCAAAATAAAAAGAATTATATAAAAATTAATTAGACAAAAAATGTTTTATGTTATTTGATAAAATTTTATCTTTTTATTTTTGATATAAAATTTAACACTTATCATTACATGAGATAACATAACACAAGATGAAGTCGAATTAATAATAATATGTCTTGATTTTTTTTCATAATGTTATAGAACATATATATCCCTAACTTTTGTCTCTTTGTATTTTGTAGCTATATGCATAATAATTGGAAATAGAGTAGGCGGCCTGTATGGTTCAAAGGAAGAGATCAACATCATTCCCTTTTGGGTGGGCACACGTATTGGCAGCTTCCTAATATACCTATAAACCACACGACTTCTCCACGAGCGTGAGAGGGAGACCAAATAAATATAAAAAGATGGGACAAAGCTTTGGGACCCCATCTACAGTTCCATGAAACATACAGCAAGCAGGCATCACTTTCCCTTCACATTGCACTTCAAAATTTCACTACAAATGCTTCTCACTGTGAACTGGTCTGTTGTTCACCGATATGTGTACCAAGAGAGTAATAGATGTGCCGACTGACTCACCACCCCGGCAGGTCCGGCTGACAATGGTATCACCTTTTTTGATGTTACACCTCATGAGTGCCTTCCTCTCCTTCTAGAGGATTTGTCGCGGCGTTGTTTTCCCTGTCTCATTTAATTTTTTTTGTACTTTCCCTTTATACAAAAAAAAAAAAATTCACTACAAATGAGCATCTTTTGCACTCCTAGAAAATTAATAAATGGAATTATATTAACTGATTTAATTATAACAATTTCTCTACTAGATAAAAATAAGAAGTTTTAGATTTTACGTTTAGTAGACTTATATTGAGTTATTATTAATATATAGTAATAGTATTAAAATATTTTTATATATTTACAATTAATTTAGAGGCTATTAATTAAAATAATTATTATGAAAATTATTGAGCGGATGGCTTATAGCTTTACCCATATAAAACTTTAAATTGTGTGTCAAGCATGGATGACGAGGGACGAGCAATCATATTGCCCTATGAAAATGATTTCATTTCCTTGCTACTTAAGCCATTTTCACATCAATCAGTGTCTATGTCTGCTTACCCAATCAGTTGTGTTTATTTTTATACATACACACACATAAATAGTAATTACACCTTTTTCCTCTTTTTGGTTTAGTGGAGTTTTGTTCACATTGTTTGCACTTTAATGTTCCTTTTCATGCCCATCAAAACTTCTCCTGAAAATTGGCTATTGTTCACCTTTCTTCTTTAAGTAAGAGCTGTAGTTGTTGTCCTTGACGCTTTGACATGTGTAAATGGAACAGTTTTAGGAATCTTTGGCTTCTTGGTGGGAACTCCTTTTGCAATTGCATCCACCAAAATAAATCAATATAATTCAAATCTTTTACGATTCAAAATAATGCTTTAAAAATTGGATCAGAAGTTAAACCAATAAGAGAAAATGTTTAAAGTTTAAAAGGTCCAATTAATATTAGATTATCATAAAACTGACTAAAGATTAAAGACTTCTTTGGTAAATAGCTTATCTACCATTTTTAAGAAGATTGAAAGGTTTTAACTATTTAACCATGCCAAACAATTGATAATTTTGTTTGGTAATTAGCAAATTGGATTGGCGGATTGAATCCAATCTGTTGATTTTGTAAACGCTACTCTGAGGAGCGTTTTCCTCAAACGACCGAGTAATTAAGGAACTAAAAGACTATTATACTTAAAGGTTGTTACAAATTACTCAAAGAGATAAAGACATAAATAGAGACAGAGATAGAGATACAAATTTGATTTAATTTATACAAAATTTAAAAAGTTAATCATTAAATTTAAATTTTAAAATATTTAATATCAAATTAAAACTTTCAAAAACTTAAATACTTTTAAATTTGTTATCTCTAATTATATTACATTAATTACTTTTGTTTATACCCGATATTTAGGTCCCTTTTTATATCAATATTTAGTATCATATTATTATCACTTGTATATTGTGTTTAATTAAATTCAATTTAATCTAAAATTAATATGTCAATATTAAATTAATTTTTATCTATGTTTAAATTTTAAGAGATTAATATAAATAGTTTTTCAAAATAATTTTATTTTAAATTAATATATTAAAAATATATTTTCAAATTTTAAATTAAAAATTAAAATTAATATAACAAAAATATTTCCTTAAATTAGAAATTAAATCGATACCATTTTTACATATCCAATTTCATATTAAGCTTATTGGCTCTGCATTTGAAGAAAAACTTTTGATGTGATCTAATCGAACTCATTTTCAAGTTTATTTTTAGTGGTATTTTAATGATCTTTCAGCTCTTTGTGGTGCAAATTTAAGATAATCTCAAGAAGTTTTTAAATGAACTCATTCATCATTGAAGTGTTATATTGAGAGGACTATCGGTTTTCTTAAGGTTTGATCGAAATATTGAAAAAAAATGATGGAATTGACTTCTTTGGCTATATCTAAATTCCTAAGATAATATTCAAATAAATATTTAGATATAAGCTAATACTCATGTACTTATAAATTCTTTTTTCTAAGTCATACAATCGTATGTCATCGATTGTATTAAGTTAGTTAGTTTCTACAAACGCCCAGTGGTCATCGATTCACGGGATAAACAACGACATTCACTCGTATTGTTTCTTGATTAAGGAGTCTCTTTTACTGCGATGTTTCTTGAGTTTTGTGTTTTCTGATATTTCTATCCTTTATGCATTTTTTTTAATATTAGCTTCTTTGTGTGATTTAAGGTTGAATGATTTCATTTTGATCTCTTTTTTATTTGATATTGTTGGGTTTATGTCAAGAATTTTTATGCTTCTAGATCTTATGGTTTCATTTTCGAAGATTTTCTCTTGTTATTTCACTTCAACATATGGTAAGGCTTAGATCGGTATAATCTTATAAATGGTTATTTATTTCCATTGCAATTGGTTTTGTTCCACTTGTTATAATGAAATATTGTAGCTTTTTTTAACAATAAATTGATGCATATAGTTGACTGTTCGATGATTTGGTGTAAAAAAAACAACTTTTCACATTTGTTTCTTCTTGAAATTTTTTCTTTGTGTTAAAGTTCTAATTTTTGCTCCTTATGTTAGGTTTTGCTCCCTAGGTTAGGTGATTATTAGTATTTGTATTTGTAGCTTTATTATTTGTATTAAGTTTGTTGTATTATTAGTATTATTATTTGTGATTTCTTTTTTTACGGTATTTATTTTATTTACTTGCATCATTATTTTTCTGTCAGCATCTACATGCGGGTCTACCGAGAAGCAGCCTCTCTATTATGTAGGGGTAAAGCTGTGTATTATCAGATCTCCCCAGATCCTACTTCACTGCAGGACTTCAGACTGGGTGTGATGATGATGATGACAATCGCAAGTCATTTTACACATAAACAACTAATACTAAATAGTTAATTTTATCAAACATTTTTAAATGAACAGTTGATGTTATCTGTTAGTCAAATCAGTTGTTAGCTAACTAACAACTAATGTAATACACTGATTGCTAAACATGGTCTAAATAAAATTAAAAATTTTAAATATGATTAAAATAATTTGTCTTTAAATATCAAAGAATTTGAAGTTTAATCGTAAAAAATGTTGTCAAATAAAAATTAATTAATTAATTTTAATTTATAATAACTTGTTAAT
>JAOTIZ010000202.1:4611207-4631950 GCA_027123425.1 Erythroxylum panamense | reverse complement strand
GAAAGCAAAATCCATAACAGAAACATCATTCACATACAGGCTGAAATTGCACCAGGGTAAGGCTGCTTGCCATCATGAAGCACTCCAAATTGATCCAACAACCATGCCTTGCGCAACCCACATAAAGAAAAGCAAGTGAATTTGAGCAATTAAAGAAAGGAAACAGGGCATTTAGAAAACTTAAATGGGATGATACTGATGCTAAAACCTTATAACCACGAGTCTGTAGGATGTGTGGAGGCCATTTATGGGTTGGAAATGGAACGGCAGGGATGGTGACTCCGTAGGCTTAAAACAACAATTGGTCTTCATCTAATTAAATAATGGCTGCAAGTAACTCCGTAGGCTTAAGACTTACTTTATTTAATAAATAACCACATAGTTTATTAATATTTCATTATTTTTTACCTTTTAAGTTATTATTTTAAAATTTTATTATAAATTATTTAAAATAAATTTATTACTTAATTTTAAGTCTAAATTAAATAGCGAATTCTTTAATTGGTCTGTAGAATTCTTCAGAAGAAACTCAAGTTCCTTTGTCTTATATCTTTGTGATTTGATCAATAAAAGGATGACTTTTTCGTATCTCTCTCATTTGTCCATTTAACTATTTGTATAAAACACTTTTAGTCAATAAGCTAAAAAATAACCACCAATTGTTTACTAAACATTCGCTATACGTGACCAATCACAAGGCCGTGTGGGTGACCGTGTATTTAAAAATAACTTAAAATTGCGATTATATATATTTTTTTGAATAAGCCATCCGGTATCCGACGCCACACGGATAATTAACTAATCCAGATTCGAATCGAGAGGACCCTTGTGGGGCGGTAAAATTCTCCCTCACAAGTACGGCTCCATTCTCTAAGATTCGAAATCGAGACTTTCGTTAAGGATGGAGGAGCCCTTAACTTACGCAGGCATGGAAACGAACATGTATGTTACTCACGTGGGTATATATCTTTACAAATGGCAAAAACAACACCTTTGAAGCTTTACAAGCATATAGTCACGTACACAATTATGTATGATATTCATACGGGTGTGTACATCCAAAATATCTCTAATTTTTGTTTTATTCCCTGATTTTACCCTGATCTTCTCCTTTTAATTCATGAAGACAGTGTAGACCTGAAAACATATTAGAAGCTAAATAAATACAAAAAATAATGTAAAAATCTTAAATTACAAGAAAACATACTAAATGTGGGCATAAAAACGTTAATATAATAAGCGTTTATTATATGCTAGGCAATATTTTGTCTGAACCTCTTTTTTAATACATTAATACAATTTTTTAACTTAAAAAAATCAACCCCAACTCTTTATATTTAGTTACATTAGGATGAAGTCTATTTGTAAATATAATCTGGTTCAGCCTTATTCTGACGAGGCTGCACGTTGCCGTTTGGATCCATGAGGTTGGTTAGCTTCGACTTGAAGGTTCCTGCAAAACAAGGAACGCACGTCGGGGGTTGTTTCTCGATAGGCCCCTCCGACGCTCAAGTTAGTCTTTTGGTGAAGGTTGGATCACCGTGAGCGGAAGAAAATTAGGATTATGAGTACGTACCTCTCTCGTGATAAAATCATACCTTATATATGGGAGGGACGCTAGGTTTAAGTCTTTACGTAGACTTCAACTTCTGCATGGGAGGTTTTCGTCTGCAAGTGGGCTGTATATATCTAGCCCTGAGCCTGGGCCTTGCTTAGCCGATAGACGTGAGATCAATCCTTGGAGGATGGACCGATCGGCCCATAGGTCGTTATGGCTGAGTTCGGGCCCAACACGACCGACCCGACCATAATCTATCTCTTTTATAATAATAAATTAGAATGGCAATTTAGAAATAATAATAATATTTTAAGATCTCAAACTTCTAATTTTACTATGATATTCATGATTATGATTAAATATCTTAGAATTTCTCTATAAGTTATAATAATTGAGATTATTATATCTTATTTATAATGACAAGTAATAATTTTAAGATTTTAATTGAGTGAGATAAGAATGAATGAATTGTTGGGTTTAAAGCCAACCCAGCCCATTAATCCATGCATTTTTCTTCCAGAGCTGCGTCGTATTAAGGAAGATGGTTTGGAGTTACTTTGGACCGTGGAAGTTTTGACAGTCGTTCTCTATTTCGCGCGCGTTTTTCTCCGAAGCACCCCTGGCCTTCCGTCATTCCTGTCACCGCCGACCATGCTTAACTACGGTGCACTCTTTTCTCATACCCGACAGGCCATGTTTCATTTGCTTCCGTTCGTTCGCAAACCCGACATGTCCAAGGGCTGCAAACCGAGAGCTCTGATCACGGCTGCGACTACAGTCGTCATTCCGCTCGCCGGCATAGTCATGAGTTCTGCCACTGGGAAGGAACTGCTCATCGTTGTACTCCTTAACATGGAAATGCGAAACCCTTATGTTATAGGTAAGCTTCTTCTTCTCTAATTCTGTGTTCTTTTAAATTATTAGACGTGAACTTTAGCTTTCAATGTGTTGATTTGTTAATTTTACGGATTTTGGAAATGCTAGGGTTTGAAATGATATTTGAGGATTTGTGAGGCAAACTCGTTTTGTGTGATTGTTTGAGTTTGGAAAGGTATGAGTCATTGTTGGTTTAAAGTAATCCAGTGCATTATTTCATTGGTTATTGTTTAAGGTCAAATTCGTAGATTAAAACTTAGGGTTTGAGGTGGAAGAAGATATGGTTATATTTCTTCCAATAGAAAAATCTTTTGTTGGATTAGTAATGGTATTTGGAAATGATTTGAGGTGATTGGATTATTAGTTTATTTATCCCACCCTTTTGATTAGGGTTAGTGTCTTGAATTTTAGTTTGCAATTGAGTTTGGTAATTGTTCCAAAGTTTTGACGTAGTGAATTGGATTATGGATGAGGATGGTTTTTAGGTTCGATCAGATTTGGTTGTATGGTGGAGGTGATTCCAGCCTCCCCAGTTGCATTATCTGGGCTTTAATGTGATAAGTGTTTGATGATATTGGTTGGAATTTGCTAAGAAATATAAAAGATTTGGTTAAGTGTAAGAGAGGTAAATGTGTTTTCAAGTCTTTGGTTTACGTGATCAAAGTGATTATGAAATCCTATCCATTCTTGATGCCTAAGTACTTGCTCTTGAAGGTTTAGCACTTAGCTGGTGGTGAGAACCCGACTCACCAGATTCTTCATCTTCCATCTTGGCTTCTCATCAATTCATTTTCATTTCCTGTATCATATACTCAATAACAGCACCATGTTCAGAAGCAGTTGTCCGATGAATATGTCTTCTCACTTTTGAAAAATAGTTCTTATACTTGAGTAGGAACTATTATTTTATTAAGAACTTATATTTGATGTATTCTAAATTAAGAGTAGATTCAGTAAAAAATTAGAATAGTTACTCAATTACTGACTTTAGCTTTTGTTCTATCTTTCAACCTATCTTTAAGTTACTTCACTTCCAATCTCAGAACAATACTGCTGTTATTTATCGATGACCTGCAGTGATTGGAGGTACTGATTGTTTTTGTTTCACGTGGCTGATAATTGTCTCACTGGTGCCACCATGGTTTGTTGGAGTCTTTTGTTGAAGAGTATGTGGTTTTGGTTTTGATTTGCATTTCAACTTAGTATTAATTACACAAACACTTCTTAGACATATTATAATAAAAGAGTATCAAATACAAGTGTAAGTATTTGAGAGGCGTGAATGGGGGTGTGGCATTACAATTGCGTGAACTAGTGAATAATAACTTAATTTCATATGATTCTTTTTTTCTTTTAAACGAAAATGTAACATATTTTTTATTCAAATAATTTATGATTTTTTTTCCCAAAAGAAAAGCAAAACCTGTTTTCCGTTGAAATTATCTATCTAAATGTTTCTATTTATGAGATGATGATAGTGTTAAACTTGTTATTACTAAATTTTAGTTTATAGTTGTGGCATGGATATTGTCTTATGGCTGTTACAAACTAAACCTTTTTAAGTTTGAATATGGACTTATAATTTTTATAATTATTTTAGTATTATTGGTTAAATTTGGTTGAACCAGTTGAATCATTCAACCTTTGATCCTAATGCTCCTGTCAGCTGTCAGATTCTTAGTTCTTACAACTTTGGTCTTTATAGATTTTTTTATAGATTGCGTTGATAACGCACCTTAATAAAATTTGTTTAAATAGTCACATAGGCATGCACACACACATATATTACTGCTTATGCAGTTTTCATTTAAGAGCACAAATCACATACAGCTAAAGATTTAGAACATGTTAAATGTGATATGAATTTGAGATTTGTAAGTTGCAAAATGTAGATAAGAAAGTGGAATGCTATTTAGACTTTTCTTTTTACTAGCTATTATTTACTAACATGTTTCATTTTAGTGAAACAATGATATTTTAAATATAGTATTCAATTCAAGCTTTCTGTAGTTGGAGAAACTAAACATAAGCCATCCTCAAAATATAATTCAATAGTTGTTACGTATATTGTATTATATGTATACTCACGTACACACTATATATGTGTATGTCTGCCTGGGCGTGTGTGATTGAGTGACGGTGATTGAGATATTGTGCTTTGATTAGTTAGTAATATATGGTAAGTTCACTATAGTAATATTTGTCAATTTGGTAAAGATTTAGTCAAAAGTCGTAAGTTCAAATGAAGTTATGTTTTGACCATGTTTGAAATATCCATAGATAACAAATAAGCAGCCTTCCTGTTTTGTCTTGCATTAGTTAAGGCAATTGATTGTGACACAAACTTTAATAATTTGACTGGCTATACACAGCTAAGCAACAATAAGTGCAGCCTAAATATGAAAACTAAAAGACAAACCAATTTGTAAACTAGCAGAGAGCAATACAAAATTACTTTGTAAATAAAACATCATTAAATGACAGTACAAAATTATCTAAAAACTACTTTAAAACTTGCCTGGACATAGCCATGTATTCAAAATTTTCCCTAATCTCATTGTACGTGTCGATTGAACATTGGTGTTGTGAAAAGACTGATAATTCTTACTGCTTAAATATATGATATAGCTGTGAAGTTTATTACTTGCCCCTATCTTTTCTCTTCAAATTAAAGCATTTCGCTCAATCTGAAAGCAAAAATGGTGAATCCTTTTGCTCTTTTCTCTCTCATTACTGGATGATTTCTTCATGATGAACTGGTAACTGATCTATCTTGAACTTTGCTCCAAGAGATTCTACTGCTCAGTGGTAAATTTAAAACTTGGAATTTGTTGTTAGTGAATGAGATGAAATTATATTTCACTTTTGAAAGAACATAAGCTTTCTGAAAATATTTGAATTACATGGTGTTATGCTTGGGGCTGTATGCATGAAACCATTATTTCTAACTTTTTTATTTCATGATTGGCCTTTAGTTCCTACACTATGGTATATGCTTTTCACTTTTAAATTACAAACATGCATCTAGATGTTTTCATTTCCTCACAGGTTTGAATATTTCCCCATTTCAATGAAATCCGATTTTTTATTAATTAGGAGAACCTTTTATTAAGACGATACGGACAAAATTCTCCTTTTCAGTTTGACAGTCTTCTTCTTCAATTTGACAGTTGCCTTTTCTTTTTAATTTGAACACTATTGTCAAATTTTGATCTAGAAACTTTGTTTACACGTGGGGGGACGTAAACATCTAAATCATACAGAGGTAGTTATTTTATCCTTTAAGCTATTACATCTACTTTTCTGGTCATAACTTCTGTTGTTTCCTTTGCTGTGGAATTCTAGACTATGTTCAAGCAATGATGTTGCATGCTCAAGACTGCATATCTTGTTTAGTAATATAATGTTCCCAGAGTGTTATTTTCAGTGTCTCTCTTTGATGAGGATTAGTTATACATCTAATGTTAATGTTATATTCACGAATTAATTTACCTTGTGAATCACAATACTTTGAAATACGTCTCAAGGGGCCTCAATAATTTGTTTTTTTTTTTAACTATGAGGAAAGAGGACTATAATGTTTGGAGTTTTATGTTGGGAAAGTTGTTTTTCATAAATGCCATTTATTCATTCTAAGATTTTGATTTAGATAATGTTTTGGTACAATAAATGACGAATATAGTGGCTGAGAGTAGAAAAACCTCTCCATCAGAATCCGAATCATAATAGGTGTATGAGGTAAGGGATGCAAATATATGTTATTGAACATAACAAAGAAAAAATGAAAAATAAAACTTTGATTAATGAATCATCAGTGGCAGTTTAAAGTGCAAATGTTGTTATCTATTTTTTCTGCTATGTGCAGGTACGTATAAGTTACCCTATGGGTGATAATTCGACAGACTGGATAGATTACTTGTTAGAAACAACTTCAAGTAGTGATTTTGGCATTTTAGTTTCAAAGCTAAATGATCTAAACAGTAGTAGTCCCAAAGAGGGGGTAGAGGTAAATAAATCACAAGAACAACCTGCAAAAATGAACAGTTCTGCCATTGAATACATTGCAAATGCATCAAGGGATAATCATTCTCAAATGGAAGTGTTCACACAATTGGAAAATAATATGCAAGACTTGGGATTACTGCAACAAAGGTCTAATCGTGGAAGAAGAAAAAGATGCAATGAAACTCCTGAAGAGACAGCTAGGAGAGCAGAAGAAAAAAAGATCAAGAATAGAGTTTCAGCTGCAAGATCTCGAGCCAAAACAAACGTAAGTAACAAATACAAACATTTATTAGCTATAAACTGTAATTACATCCTCATGTTTGGCAAGTGAGTCAAAGTGTGATGAGATGTACACAAATTACTGTGGTAATGAGGCCCATAAATATGTCATCTTTAACTTTATGATGCCAAGTTTAATAAGGACATTGAAACTTTGTTTGAGAATAATTGTTTGATTTTGCAGGAGCATATCAACAATCTTGAATCGAAAGTGGAACAGTTAAAAAGAGATAATGAACTCCTGGAAAGAAAGATCAAGTTTCAGGTACTCCACAATAAAACAAAAGGGCTAACTAATATTTCCCAAATTTTTACTTGTATTGATTTATATAATGCAATTTACTTGTCTTAATAGATTTCAGAAGATAATAAATTGCTATACATGTAATTGATTCATGGTGATTCTTTTGTTTATATGATTACAGATACGTGATGATTCTTTTGTTAACTTATATGCATAGGTAGAGATGATAAAGGAAGATGAGGAAAAGACAAAACCTGAGAAGACTAGAGAGACATCGAACAGACTAAGGAGGGCTTTCAGCTCTTCTTTCTGAAGTTATCGAACCTTGGATTTGCGAGTAGTTGGGACATCAGGTGCCTGCCTTCACTCCATTTTGAATCTCACTGCTTTCAGAATGAAAATAAAAAGTTTTACTAGTAGAAAAAAGAGCCCAAATTTAGCGAACTTTGTTTTGTTTTTTGTAGCATTTAGATTGAAAAAGGAGTGAAGGCTTGTGCATGATAGGCTTATAAAACTTTTATTTAAGAGTCATTTAGCGAAATTGCCATTGTTAATGAGTAAGGCTTCTGGCTATTGACGCCTACCAATAAGTTTAATGGTTTTTGTCCTTATATTTTGCTTTAATAATGAACTATCTTCGGATTTTACTTTCAATAAAGATATTTATGAATAATTACAGTTCGTTGTTTGAATTTTGTACAGAAAGAAATTATTATCAACTCCATTGTTCACTCACAATTTCCTTAAAGTAGTCATACCAATTATAGATTTAGGTCATTGTCGGATAAATTGTCCAAATTCTTCATTGTATCAGCAAAGAATTTATGATAAGTATAATATGAGGCGAATCCAACTGATATTGTTGGAGTAGACAACTTCATGGAAGTGACAATCTAAAGAATGAAAATTATAATTTGGGTCATAAGATACAAGGAGTAGGTATGCTGACTTTTAAGGGAGGCTTTTCACTTTTTACATGGGATTAAAAAAAGTGTAAAAGATATAGATATTCATATGATTTAAGAAATTAAAAAAATATTCGATCCCTAAAATATTCGATTTTTTTTTCTAATTTTCAATTTTTCAGAAATACTCTTGATTTTAAATTTCAATTAAAAAATAACGACGAAACATATGCAATATGAATATCAGATGTAAACTAATCAAATATTATTAATATATTAATTAAGCCCTTAAACTTGATTTTAACTAATTAAGATTTAAATTAATAATTTAAGATAATTATAATAAATTATTAGATTGAACAAATTTAATTAATTTAAATTTGATTTAAAAGTTGAGTTGAATTATCATGTAAATAACAATTGACTAATTTATGTCGGATATTATTATTTTTAACTGAAATTTAAAAAACTTAAAAATTGACTTTTTTGAGAATTTTAAAAATTTTAAATTTTAAATTATAAAAGATACTTATGTCTTTTGTTTTTAGAAAGTAATTGTTCCAAATTTTCTCGGAATTGGAGTCCAATGGCTCAAAATTTTAATAAATATACAGTTATGCATTTATAATTTGATGATGAGCATATAATTAAGAGATTAAAATAATAGAAAATATCCTTATTATCTTTTTATCTATAAATACCTTATTAATAAACAATCATTAAAGAAATATTGCATATGAGATTAGAAAATGGAAGTTGGGCATGTGTCATAATGAACCCTGGCCGTAGATGATGTGGTATTTGCTATAAAGATTTAACAAAATCTTATTTCTTCATTAGTGTTGATTAAACTTGGATGTGACGTAAACTTCCATAATGGTTAAATTGATTTATATCTTGGAATGATTTATTATGTTCAATATTTATGTTGGATAGTTTTATTATTCTAGATGTTATTTATTTAAATAGTAATATAAGTTATTTTGATTTACATTATCTAATAATTCCAATGATAATACAATTTAGTGGTATATTACGTCAGTCATATTCGTCAAAATTAAATAAGTTTATTAACTAAAGGTGATCCCTCAAATAATTTAAATAAAGTAAAAATACATATTTGTGAAGATTATCTAACTGGTAAAATAACAAAAAAGTCATCTGGAAAGGGACACTTGCTTCATATTCAATGTGGTTGTTCATTTGACATTTGTAGTCCAATGAATGTAAAGACATGAGATTTTGTATTTCATTATTTTTATGGATTACTCTCAATAGTTATGTTTAATTGATTTCTCACAAATTGGAATAATGAAATTGTTTCATAAAGTATAAAAATTTGGTAGAGAATCAATTAGACATGAAAATAAAAGTATTAAGAATTGATTAAAAACAAGAATACTTGAATAATAAGTTCAAAATTTTATACATAGAAAAGGTATAAAA
Organism: Erythroxylum panamense; assembly: GCA_027123425.1. Lineage (NCBI taxonomy): Eukaryota > Viridiplantae > Streptophyta > Magnoliopsida > Malpighiales > Erythroxylaceae > Erythroxylum > Erythroxylum panamense. Next base: position 4,622,637 of record JAOTIZ010000202.1, on the reverse strand, counting down.
AAGATAGTAGACTATTCTTTGAACCTCACAACAAAATGACGTTATGGAAAATAAAATAGAATGCTAGACATTATTAGGTTTATGTTAGCACCCCTATTAGGTAATTCATTGCTCACAGTCACTTATGTTTTAATCAACTACCCATAAAATCGGTTACTAATACTTTATATAAGTTATGAACAGGGAGAAAACTTAGTTGAGAAGTATTAAGCCATAGGGGTGTATAACTTACATTTATGATCTAAGAAGGAAGAAAGAATCTATATTAGATATTTTGGACACTAAAAAAGATATGTGTTCATAGGTGAATGTGATAATGAAGGAGTAATTAAATTTGAACCACAAGATGCCATATTTTTAATAAATGACTCTCCAAATTAAGGTGAAATATGAAAAAAAGTACTTTTATATGAGACTCTTGATTATAATGATTATGTTGTACGTAATTAGGAAGAGGGACTTCATCTGAGTGGGAGTAATATAAAACTTAAAGGATTGAATCAAGATCAATTCAGGTTCTAACCCATAGTAGTTTACCTACTGTATTTGACTCAAGTGGGAGTAATCAAGACATTCACGAATATGTTTCTCATGAACCTCATCTACATCGAAGTTAACATAGAATAAATTCCCATTATTCATTTTGAAATTAAAGGAGAAATCACATGATTATCTCTCAAGAAGATAATGAGCCAAATGATGTATATGATACTCTTAATAATCCTACTAAAAAAATATATGAAAGCAATGAAGGGGAATTATTTCTTTAAGTTTAAATCAAGTATAGGAATTAGTTAATCTCTCTAATGGGCAAAAAAGTATCGGGAACAAATATATTATCAAAATGAAATAAAAATTCAATGGAGGTATTAAAGGATATCAAGCGTGCCTCATGGCTAAAGGATATAAGCAGCATGAGATAATTGATTATCAACACAAATTTTCCCCAGTAATGAGAATTGGTTTGATCCGTCTAATCATAGTTATAGTAGCCAATGTGAATCTTGAATTATATCAAATAAATGTAATTATTGTTTTTCTAAATGGATAATTAGAAGAATAATCTATATAAAACATGTAGATTTCATTGAGATAGGCCAACAACTTAAAGGGAGTCAATTATTAAAATTAATTTATAGCCTAAATAGTCTTCAAGATAGTGGTCCACACATTTTTTCTTAAAGTAATTATTTCTCATGGTTTCCATATGATTGCATTAGCTGTTAATACGTTGTAATTGGATAAGTTATTACTAATATGACAGAACGAAAGACCAAGAAAAGAAAGAAGAATACACCAAATACAGATGTTGCACCAAACGCCGGTGGTTCTTTCTTGTTATAAGTGAATGCAACGAAAATGAAAACCATTGTGTATACATTAAAAGATCTATAGATAAATTTGCTATTTTATCTTTATATGTAGATGATATTTTGATTGCTCGTAATGATTATGAGTTTGTTAAACAAATCAAATGTTAGTTGTCTTTCAAATTTGAGATGAAAAACATTGGTGAAATTGTGTATATTTTTGAAGTTAAGATTTCAAAAGATCATTTAAAGAAATTATTGTCACTTTCTCAGGTCTTTTAACTTGAATCATTCTGTATGTAAGATTACAAACTAACCAATAACCTTATTACTAAAGGCAAAGGTCTTAACAAATTTTTTTACCCTACAAGCCCACGAAAAAAGGAAAAATAAAGAAAGTTTCCTATTTTAGTTCATTTGAATGCTTCGTGTATGCAATAATATGTACAAGTCAAATAATTATGTTGTCAAAATTTTGAACAAATATCAGTCAAATCTACAATAAACACATTAAAAAGTAGCAAAGAGAATATTAAAGTATCTAAAAGTAATGTCGATTGCGCATTGTATTATTAAGATAATAACCTATTTGTAAAAAGTTATATGTACGTAAATAAGAGAGAGATTTAGAATAAGAAAAATTTACCATTAGATTTTTTTTGCTAAAAAATGATGTAATATCATAAAAAGTAAGAAACAATAACCTATTGTGTTATCCATAATAGAAGCTGAATTTATAACATTTTTAGTTGTAATACAAAAAGCTATTTGATTTAGATGATTTTTATTTAATTTGGAAGTCACTAAAGAAGCAAAACTGATCTAGTGATAATTAACTGTTATAGTTAAACATCAATCCCTTATCCTAAAGATCCCAAACTTTGTTGTAAAATCAAGCATATAAAATGTCATATATAATTACGTGAAAGATATACTTACTGGAGATGAAGTGATCATTAAATATATATCTTCATAAGATATGTTGGCATAACCAATAACAAAACTAGTTTTTTGATGTACATATATTAGGTATGTGAAGTCCCTACGTAGATATTAAAGTATAATTCATATACATTTATACATGTATGTTCATTCATTGTATTGTTATATACAAATGCCTTATATGTGTTGACATTGTTTATTATATAGTAAGCATTATGTAACACTTGATTATGAAGTATGTTTCATTTATCTAAAATATTTTGTATATGAAGCAAATAGTATGTTGATAAAAGATTGATCCTCCCCCATGGGCAATTATTTTTATTATTTATAAAAACTCGAGATGATGCAAGTTTAAAGAAAACCTTAAACCATAAATGTTACCTTAGGTAAATAATTAAAAGGAAATTGATTTAAACTGATTAAATGATCATTATCTCTATCTTAAGTTATCAGATGAGAAAAATGAATTGTGGAGTAAACTAGTGAACTCATGATAAATATTAAGTTTATTTGAACCAACAATTGTATGGTATTTTATAAATAAAATACATCCACTCTAAATCAGAAGAAGATAATAGTACCATGACACATTATTCTTACTATACGTGAAAAATGACCATGAAAAGAGATCAAAATAAGTTATAAGAGTTTAAGTTACATTATATGAGGCTCCATAGATTAAATAAGCCTTGTAAAATGCCCTTATAATTCTTGTCTAATTCTTAAGAATTTAATTTAGGATTTGATACTTTAGAATATTATCAGAAGATCATGTGTTATGCAATTTTATGAGACAATTCTATGAAAACAAATTAAATTAAATTAATAATAGGAGGTAGTTTTTTATTGGTGACTCACTTAAAAATGTATTCAAAGGTTGCCACATTTCATAGTGAAAGAATTGAATACAAGTTACAATATGGAGAAATGAATGAGATTTAAGAAGAATAAAGATGTAGGATATGACTTAGCATATAGCATACTAAATAATAAATGACTGCTTTTTTAGTTGAAATGTCATATATTAAGTATAAATATTGTATAATTCCAATCAAATAAATCCATCATGTATGAGAGGGAGATGACAGACACCAAAACACGCATAGATAAGTTAGTTACATAGATAAGTTAGTTATTTTTCTTCTAACTACCAAAGAGTTGTTTTGAAATTTCATATATAAGATATGATCTTACATTCAAAAATAAGAAATAAAAATATTGGAAGTTGGAAAGGAGAAGAAGTTGTTTTGCAAGTCCTTTAAGCAGCGGAATTAAAAGATTGAAATTTTCAAATGAATTAATATGCATAAAAGATAATTTTGTAATAAGTGAAATAAATATATCATAATCATACTTAATAAAATAGTATTATAGGCAACTTTTTTTTAATGAATGCACAAACATAGTTTTAAAATAACATAATAATCAAGTAAATATTCATTTATAAATAACTTATCAAAGAATATACATTTACATATTGAGTAAACCCCACTAACTACAAAGATATTCATTTACAAATAAATATAATATTGCATATTTAATAAATAAAATTAATTTAAAATATATTAATTTACAAATAACTTTTTCTACAGAAATTATTTGATAAATTATATTAATACTGTGATATTCATTTATAATATTTTACATGTTTGTTTCTTTAAATTAAGTTTTGTGTTTAAATGATAAATGATAAATATTCTAATTTTAAACATATTATTAAATATTTTTATTTTATGTCATTTTCATATATTTTTAGTAGATATTATTAAGTTATTAAACAATTAGGAATAAGACTGCGTAATTCAAAACTCTTGTTATAATTTTCATAAGAAAAAATTTACCATCTCACCAAAAAGACACATTAGAAAGAATAATTGAATAAAAATCTTTACCACTTTTAGAAACGCTAATTTGATTCATAGCTTTCATTTAATAAAAATAAAATAATTTAAAGGCAAAATTGAACAGATAAATATTGCAGGGTCTAATATTTCATCCTTCAGCAATGAAGTTAAAGCAGGAGATCACACTTGCCATCCAAATATGTGAATTTTTAATAAAAAGTTGCAAACCAAGTAATGTAAAACAAGCTAGCGGTACAACATGATCGGCCCTACCGTATCCAATAACCATTTTGAAGCAACTAAGATTCAGCCTTCAGGCTACTAAGATAAGATAAGGACTTATCCCCCAGATTTGTCTTCAATGCTATGCTAGTTCACAACAGTTCTTAGTCTTTACATCAGGCATCTTTTCCATTTGCATTCCCTCTACTTTTCAGCTTCTTACTTACCCCTTTACTTGATGGCTCCTCTTCTATTTTCTTCTTCTTTTTGACTTCAGTAGACTCTGATGCGCCAGCCTTTTTCCCAGCATTCTTCCGCCGGAACTCTAGAATGAAACCAAAAGCTTGTCAGTCCTTCATATAGAATACTTCAGCTAAAAGTTGCAAGTAAACTGCAGGATCGCAACTTATTAGGTGCATTTCATAATTGTCAAAAAAAATGCACCAGCATTAGGAGATCCACTCCTAATTAAGCTTTCATCTTATTTCTGAATCACAACTGTTGTCACCAGATAACAAGTCAATCCAATAAGATCCTATGACAATTCCGATAAGTATCCATTCTCTTGCCTGAAACCTGTAAAACCACCACCCCTCGCCTCCTCAAACAACAAACACTGGGAAAAAAGGCCAAGAAATAATTAAAATACTTTGTAAACAGTGTAATTTGCCAACATAATCCCAGTAGGATGAGATTCAGTAAGCATGGACCCATTTGGCTATGAAAAGCAACTGTTGCTAGGAGGTGTTAATGTCATCACAAGGCAAGATTCGATCACAGTAGGAAACATATTAACAAGAATATCTTGTCAAACTTCACAGAAGTGGTGAGCCAATATACTATTATTTTCTTATGTTCTTAAGCATTGAAGACTGAATTTCCATGGTCATACAATAACATTAAAGAACACTATCAGATGGTAATCAACCTCAAGTTCCACAAAAGGATAAAAATGATTGACTTTACCTAAAGAACATAAATTGATTTGTTCAAATAAGGCTGATTGAACATTCCGAAAAATGTTGGACTCAAATACTTCTATGCATAGCTTAAGAGATGTTACAGGGTGTAAATACAACAGGGTCAAGATGATGGAGGAAATAGAGAGAGACCAGAAAGAGAAGCCTTGAGAGGGGCAATAAACTCGGGAAATTCGATTTCCTCAATAGCTTTTACGACGTCATCAGCGTTGATAGTTTGCCTCTTCGATTCCTTGCATATATCATTAGCCCTAAATCATAAATCCAAATCAGAAATCAACTCAGAGAAACCCTAAATCAGAGAAATTAAAGAGAATGATTACGTGGCGGAAAGGTAGTGGATGAAGATACGAGCGGATTCGGAGAAAGCCAGAAGTGCGTCTTTGTGGACGTGGATGTCCGCGTCGCCGGAGAACTGGGACAGGGAGTCTTTCACCACCCGCCGTACAATCGCCTTGGGAAGCTCCTCCGCCTCCGCCACCACTTTCTCTCTTTCCGTCATCCCGACGCAACAACCTACCCTAAAGCCCCGTCTCTCTCTCCCCCTCTTCAACTCTTCAAAGCACACCACCACTGTCTAGTGACTAGAGTTTCCCGCCATTATTGAACGATGGGGTAGTAATTAAGCCTGAATTCGGTCCGGCCCGGTTCAAACTCAAAGCTCAAATTCTGTTTCATCGGGTGGGTTTATCTCTTGGACCTGAAAATTATTTTAAAAATTAGAATTGCCCAATGGCCTCTCCAGTGACCCGGTTTGTTTGAGTCGGACCCCAACTTAAAATTATGTTTGGTGGAATTAATGAAATAAAATATTATTTTACCGTTTGAAATGATGATTTATAATAAAATTAAATTAAGTGGGATAGGAGATGACCTAAACAATAAAAATAAGAGAGAAGCGTTTATGATAAAATATAAAATGATAAATAACTTTTCCATATATTACGTTATAAACCATTCTTTCAAATAATATTTTATTATATTATATCATGAATCTTTCTATTTCTTTCAAATAACAATTTTTTAATATTACATTAATTCAATTATAAATTATTTAATTTTATTAAAAATCTTACGTCGGATTAAATATAGTCTAAAATTTGGATTTAAATAATTACTTGGTTTCACTTTTAATTATTTATCATGTGTGGTGTCTATGGGACTAAGTCTAATAAGGTCTGGGCCTGAGCCCATTGTGAAGCCTAATATGTATTAATAGCCATTGCTCCCAAATAAAAAAGTTGAGCGTGTATTGACTACCTACACTGCAAGACAAAGCAGCCAAGCTTGATACGTCAATGAACACTTTTGCTTGATCTCCAGCATTAAACAAATGAATGTTGTTCTCCAGCGTAAGTAACAACGGTTACAATGGCGTAAAGCGAAAGAAAGGTGACAATGTTGGACCTTTTCAACGTGAACTATCACACGACACTTCCAGACGGCGCCCAAACCCACGCAATCTTCTTCTTCATATACCATAATCCCGGGTCTCCATTAAGCTGTTCTCTTCATCCCGGGTCTCCATTCCTCAAAAAACCGGACAAAAGAAACAATCTTTCCAATTTCCCAGTTCGTATCTTGAAAGTTTTGCTGCTTCGATAAACTCTGTTGTTGAGGTTCCCAGACGTAGCAACTCACATTCAACTAGAGAAAGTTTTGTTATTCTTTTCAAGCTTGATTATCCATGTCTTCCTCCTATACGAGACCATACTCGTCTCGTCAATCCTATGCACCTTCTGCACCACCGCTCACCGAGTCCTATGAGGCGCAGCACACATATAATTCTTCTCGGCCAAGTAACCATGGACACCAGCAACCGCCTCATTTGGCGGCTTATGGTTATGGGCAGAGCAGTTCTTCATATGGGTACTCTGGTTTTCCACCAGGGACAAACTCCGAAGTGATTAGGAGCTTTCAGATGGTTGATAGGGACAGGAGCGGTTTTATTGACGAGAATGAGTTGCAGCAGGCTCTCTCGTCTGGGTATCAGAAGTTCAATACAAGGACTATTAGGTTACTGATGTTTCTCTTTAAGAATCCGCACGATTCTTTACGAATTGGTGAGTTTGAACGGCTTCCTCGTTACTTTTCCCATTGCAAAGGTTATGATTAGACAAGGATTTGAAGCTTGCTTTTTGAAGTTTTGATTGCGTTATCTCTTGTGAAATAAAAATATTTAAGTCTTGAATTGCTTCTTCTGCTTCAGCTCGTGCGAGCTCAATTTAGAATTTATTTACATGCGTTACATGGTTTCTTGTGAAATGTTGCTGAGTTTTATGCACCGAGTGAATTTTCTAGTTGAATTCGTGATTCTGATTGTTTAACAAGACATGGACTAGATCGACAAGTTTCGAAAAGAAACTTGTTTATGATTTTTCATATGTTTTGAGGATTCTGTTGATGATTAATAAGTCGTTGTTTGAACTTTGAATTCGTGGGAGGACAGACATAATCTCACAACTTGAGTCTACATCTTTGAATTGCAAGGTGCTTTGTATCAGTTGCACATGCCAATGAATGAATTTGAGCTTCTTATTTTCATCTCTTTGACAAGTTCATGTTTGAACCTGGACGGCGGCTTTACACGTTTTTCAGATTCCTTTTTCCTTTTTGTTACTTTATTGCTGTTACCAATGTATTTGCTGTTAATGCAGGGCCCAAAGAGTTTGCTGCTTTATGGAGTTATCTTGGTCAATGGCGTGTGAGTACACTCATCTCCTTTCCCTGTAGCATATTTCCAGTTCCCATTATGTGGAAATAACCGTGCTTTGAACTTCTGTTAGTTAAGCTTGCCAAAGGATAAGTTAATAATAGACGAAAAATAGCAAGAGTTTAAGTAATAGAATTTTACTCACTTTAGAGATGCAGAAATGCTAGATGTTGCTTTATTTTAGCAAGTATTCTAGGGATATAATCTTTTACTTATGATGTAGCTAACTTGTTACAATATACCTTTGTACCATTCTTGCTCTACATAGCATGAGTGGCTTGTAAAATTTAGAACTGCAGTCTTTTTATTTCTGGAGATGAACATCCAATCCAATTGCACAAATTTCCGGTGGTTGATCAGCATCTTTATTGTGTTTTAAGCCACTTTAAGCTCTTGATTGCTTTATCATCTAAAACCTGAAACAAAAAAAATATAAGTGGATTGATTATTTTGCATGTTAAGGTCTAACATAAAAACTATAATAGTCTGTTTGAAGAACTCTCACTGTCTTTTTGTTGCAATCTGAATATTGGCATTGATAAAGCTTCCAAAAGACCTTGTTCTTATATGATACGTCGTTGTGCTGTGTTAGTCATCAAATTGATGTTTTCTAAATTCTACTTGCAGGGCGTATTTGAGAGATATGATAGAGATAGAAGTGGGAAAATTGATTTATTTGAACTGAGGGATGCTCTTTACGGTCTTGGATATGCAGTTCCACCTGCTGTTTTTAAGGTTCTGATATCCAAGTATGATGATGGATCTGGGAGAAAAATTGAACTCGATTTTGACAGTTTCGTTGAGTAAGTATCTCTTCTAAAGAAATTCCTGCATGTACAAGTTTTAACAGAGTTGAGATCTGATGGTCTTTTGTTTTGTTTCTGTTTTTTCATGGATTTTGCAGATTAGGGATGATTTTGAAGGTGAGACATCAAATTTCAGGAGTGACTTCTTGCTTTTTCTTTCCATTTATTTTATTTGATGATTTATTTAGAATTTGAAGCATAAGCATCTTATATTTCTGAGTTAGTTTCAATGCATTTCTTGCCTCCTGATGAATTTAAGTTTAATTTTGAAAGATGTTCTAAATTTAGATTGTAGTCCTTCAGGATATGGGTTCTTATCTGGCTTTTGAACTACTCTTATTTCAGGGATTAACCGAAAAGTTTAAGGAGAAGGATTCACGTTATACTGGCACAGCAACATTTGGTTACGATGAATTCATGTCAATAGTTATCCCATTTCTCGTGACATATGATTGATATGAAATTCATTTTTGTTGTAATTCATTTTAAGAATCTCATCATGGTCTTGGTTGATTTGTTCATTCTTTGTTGATTTGTTCATTCTTTGTTTTTTCTAGTAAAAATATACACTTAAGTAGTGAGAAATGGCGTCTTCTCTATTAATTAGGAGTAAAATTGCGTGCTTTTGTATTGTCCTAGATTTTGCATATCCTACTGGTGCTGTCGTTGTTGTTGAGTTGTGAGGAATGTGAATACTCAAGTGTGTTAATTCAAAGTTGTTGTAAGTAATGCGAGGAGAAGTTCCATTGTAGTAATGAAATACAAGAGTATTGATTATTGTGACTCCTACTTCATTTTTTTTTGTTACGGGAGTATTATCTGTAACACGTAGCATAGACCCTATTACGCACCCAGGATCAAACATGAAAGGGTAAAAATGAAGGAAATGCGGAATACCTGATTTCGGCTTCATTCTGACTTTCGAAGTAGTTTTCGCCATTTAAATGAGCTCCGATTCTCCCGGTCCAGTTGAGGAAGTTGTTCACCGTTGTCCAGTTTAAGCCTTTCTACAGTTTCCTCAATCACGAGCTCTCTTAACAGGTTAGAGAACTTTATGCTCGTGAACAATCTGAGTAACTACAGGAGACCTTAACCTTTATATAGCTTTCATATCGGGCTTCCCTATCACAAGGCTAATATGGACCAGATCTATATTGAAAGGGATCCATTTTTCTCCCGAACTTCAACCCATTAACTTATATCATTTATTGGGTCACTTTATTACCCTTATCCGGATCGAATTACGTAACTTAACCGATAATTAATTGAACACCAAAATTACAATTAATAACTATCCATTTAAAAGGAGAAGGACAAAAATGCCCTTAACCTTGAGGGCAAAAATGTCCAACAATCTCCCCCTTGGACAATTATTAATTGCAGTTTTGTCAAGTTCAAAATAGTTAAAAAATAGGCTAAGTTACGCTACTTTATTGGTACCAATTTTAAAAACATTCGATCCAAAGGTAATGAAAGTCCATCATTCTATCTTGCAAGGTTTTCGATATCGAAAAATATCAAACACATGTGTCATATGTGACACAGGTCTAATATAATCACGAATATCTAATACCTCACTAACATGAACGGAAAAATGAAGTGTGACAAACTACGATGATACCTGTATGATCTAAAACGCATCATCTTTATTTGTAGGTCTCGATTTCTCTAACTTATGCCAAATTGCAACAGAGAAATCCTGTATTCTCTCACCGGATGCTAAACAACATTAGAGAATTCCTTTATGGGATCAAAACCTCATATCCCTCTATGTCATACGAAACTCTAAGGATATCCATACAAACTTTATGTGTTTAATGACATAGATATAAGGTCAATCTTTATATATATGCCCTATGACCTTTAAAATGCTTGAGATTAACACAATTCTAAAGACTTCCATATGTATTATGACTATAGACAAAAGCAGTTATTATTGAGGATAAAAGAAATGATCATTTTCATTAACAAATAACCATAATGTCATAATACATCACAATACACAAAATATTAAGGAGCAAATACAATGATCCCTAACTAATGTTGTCTAAGGGCTTCAACACGGCCATACTGGATACTTGTCTGACAAACACTAACGGGTGAAGTCCTTTAGTCAAGGGATCAGCCAACATTTCCTCAGTCCTGATATGCTCCGTCACCCTTCTGAATCAACTCCTTTATGGTCAAATATTTGACCTCCAAATGCTTAGACCCTATGATATTCTTGTTGTTGTTACTGAACAACACTGCAGCAAGATTATCACAGTACAACGGAATGGGTCTAGCTATCGAATCCACCACAGACAACTCAGAAACCAAGTTTCTGAGCCAAACCGCCTGTGTAGCAGCTCTATAACATGCAACAAACTCTGCATGCATGGTAGAGGAAGTTACCAGTGTTTGCTTGACACTCTTCCACAATACCGCACTATCTCCCATCATGAAGATGTATCCCGATGTGAACTTGCGATCATCTGGACACATAGCAAAATCGAAGTCCGTATACCCTGTAAGGATCAAATCATTGACCTTCCTGTATGTCAACGAATAGTCCTTGGTACCCTTCAGATATCTCAACACTCGTTTGACTGCATACCAATGGTCCATACC
>JAOTIZ010000202.1:4557094-4571261 GCA_027123425.1 Erythroxylum panamense | reverse complement strand
TCAAATTATGCTAGTCAATTGTAATATTTGGACTCTTTATTTTTATATTATTTCGGGTAACTCAAAATTTTCGGGCCAGATACGATCGGATTATTAAAATGTTGGGTTCGGGCCGGGTAACATAAAAAAAATTTCGGGTAATTCGGGCCGGGCCCGAACAGTAAAAATTCGGCCCAAATTACCCGAATGCTCACCCCTACTCCTATCTCAGATTTTTGTAGAAACGACAAAAACCCGGATAAGGGAAGATTACAATTTCACCAGATCTACAGTTCAAGTAGAACTATGTCTTGTGATTACTAATTCTTGCATTTTCACTTTCAATTTTCACTGCAACAAAGCAAGGGGGTCCCCAGCAACTTTGCCTCATCTCCCTCTCTTGAGACTCTAGTGTCCTTTTATTACAGTTTTCTGCAAAAGAGCTATCATTACATATTTTTTATCAAAACAAAAAAAGCGGTCTCTCCATTGGAAAGGCCTATGTAAAAGCTGGTTCAAACCGAAAGGTGGTCTCTCTCACACTCGATCACTCACTCTTCCTTTCCTCTGGTTAATGTGAAAGACCCAATCTTTGGGAGGAATGTCCTCTGCACCAACCACAAACAAAGTTAACTGCTTGTAGCTCGAGTGAAGCTGGTTGGTTCCATATCCTTAAACTCACAAATAGAATAATAATCCGCTGATTACTTGGTAAATATATTACGCTCCTTTTTGTTTCTTCTATTTCCCACCAAATCGTCTTGCGTCTGTCTCTTGTTTGCTTGTTTCAACGCTTAAAGAGAAGAAAATACGAGAAAGATTCAGAGATGAGTTAATGATTTTCTTGCCCCACTAGAAGTCCATTCCTTCAATCCAACTCCACCTCTCAGCTTTCTCTCTATCTCTCTCTCTCTCTGTGGGAAAACTTCACACATCATCAACAACAACAGCAACACCATCAACAACTACTACAATCTGATTTCGTCATCTTGTTTACTAATGGAAAAAACCCATTAACAAAGCAAGAATCTTTCTTTAAACTTTTCTTTTTTTCTTTTTGTAATTAATATTTTCAAGCAAAAAAACACTCTTTTTCATTGCCAGCCATGACCGAGGTCCTCCACTCTCCTTCTCATTTCCCTTCTTCCCCAACCACCACTCCTTCTTCTACTTCTTCTCCTTCACCATCTCCCTTATCTTGCGCACCTCCATCTTCCTTATCCTGCGCACATTCACCGGGTGATGGTGGTGGTGGCGGTGAGGAAGAAAGTGATTTTCCGGTGACTGAGTGTGACCCACAAGAGGATTTGGAGAAAGAAAGAGAAAGACACCAAAGAGATCAACTTTCTTTGTTGGCTTTGCTTTTTGCGCTTCTCAGGAAGTCTTGGGTGGCTTGCAAGACTGATAGGAGGGAGCTTTGTGCCATGGAAATCGGTTGGCCAACTAATGTGCGGCATGTGGCTCATGTCACCTTCGATAGGTTCAATGGCTTCTTGGGTTTACCTGTGGAGTTCGAACCTGAAGTGCCTAGGCGAGCTCCTAGTGCTAGGTACATTTTGCTTTTTGGTTAAAATGGGAATCTGGGTTTTATTTTTTCGCATTTTCTTTTCTGTTTGGCCTTTTATTTGGTAGGTTTTGTATTTTTCTGATTCTGGTTAATTTTTGAGATGTTTATGACAGTTTCTGCAGTCACTGGCTTTGTCATTCTGCCTCGTTTGATAGGTGTCTTTTGCATGTTTAGGCTTTCTTGGTTTGTGCCAATGGCAATTCTTGGAACTGTGAAATTTCCTAATCAATTGTTTATCTTGTTTCTCTATATATGTTGTATTTCCTTGCCCATCTGGAATTCTTAAATGCGAAGATGTAGATTTCAATTATTAGATTCGTTATTGTGTTTCTTGCTGCTTTTGTCATGTCCTTTTCAAGTTACTTGTATGAATAAGATAGAAGTTAACCAGAGAATTTCTCAGTTGATGCATTAGACTGTTCAAGGATTCGTGAGGGCTTGTATCCCATCTTTTTCCTTGGCTGTTTTTGAGCATCACCAAACTGAAACCATTTGAGGACAGTGCCATTCTAACTCAAAAGGGAAGACTTAATTCCTGGGAGGTGCTTTGCTTCTAGTAGGGTCATCCTTAGAAATCTGTTTACGGTTGGTTATATGGGCCTTGGCGGTCAAATGGACATATAATTAAAACGGTTTTATGTTGGCTGTCTATTTCAAATTGAATCGGAACTTTACAATGGAAATTTGCTGCTCTATAACAAATGTTTATACCTTAGTGCTACGATGACATTATATGACTAAAATATGTTTCACTTATTCAACATCATCAATTTATTTGCAGATATTTAGTGAGATTTTCATTCAAACTGCCTCTATGTTTTACTGTAAACATGATTCTGTCGTTTACAATCATTGCTACGTTTCCACTATCTGGATATTAACGATCCCCTGCCTTCTTCTACTTCTAGATGCTCTAGCCTCTTGATTTTAGAGTAAAAAGTTGATCTTTCGTAGAAACTGATAATTAAGTTTATTCGTTTGTTGGATTATAGTCATGCATCACTTAAAATCACCCAACTATTTAACTTGCATGATTATTGTCTTGCTATTGCTTTTGACTCGTAATTGTGTCCATTTTGCAGTGCAACTGTTTTTGGGGTTTCTACAGAATCTATGCAGCTATCATATGACACCAGGGGAAACAGTGTTCCAACTATACTCTTGCTTATGCAGAGACGGCTATATTCCCAAGGAGGCTTGCAGGTACATCACCTTGCTATTCTCTTTAGTAGTTGCACCATAAGTGGAAATTGATTGAACAAAAAACTATCTGCTTTATTGTGGAGTTTGTCTTGGTATATAATAGTCAGATTGGATATATTGACACCGATGTTATAGCTGAATCACTAATGATTGCTTCCAGGCAGAAGGAATTTTTAGGATCAATGCTGAAAACAGTCAGGAGGAGTATGTTAGGGATCAATTGAATGGAGGAATCGTTCCAGAAGGTGTTGAAGTACATTGTTTGGCAGGCCTTATCAAGGTATCAAAACTTATCTTAATCTCAATTCTGTTGTCCTTTGCAAGCATTTGCCTCTGACCAGGAGCACATCTTGATGAAAAAGATCTGTGAGACTGTTCTGTGGCATCGGTAGAATTTTCTATTTAGCCTTTTCCAATTAGGAGTAAGTCAAAAAAGTTGTTCTGGGTGATTTTAATTCCTTTGCACTAGTTTTCCAAAATTTCCATTGCTGATCAATGGTAGCTAAAAGGTAATTAGTTTCCTTACAATCTATCTAATAAACTGGTATTTGGTACGTAATAGCAGCCTCTGGTTGGTTATGCTGCTGCTTTAAGAAGTCTGTAATTTTTCTTTTTATAACTTATTTTAAAAGATTCTACTCTATGAAAGCTTACCAACGAGAGTGATTGTGCGCACAGCTTGTGTGATCTGGTTCCATCACCTTCACCATCACAAATTTATCTCAACTATTTTTTTCCATCACTTGATTCGAATAAGCTAATTAATGTTGCCATTAGTAACAATCTCATCCTAACTGCTATCCACACCATCAGTGTTGCCTCTTGTTGCACCATAGGCCTATACCAGTTCACTGGCATCATCACCACTGCACATCATCAATGCAACAGCAATTGCTGCCATCCTCACACCCCTTCACCTTAACTACTGCTATTGTTCCATCAATTCTATTGTGTGACCCCGATGTGCAATGGATGCCTTTCATTTATTACCACCTGTAGATAATAAATTTCTTCCATCCTATTGGGGATTTATGATGCTTACAGCTCAAGATACCTTCATTTTCACTAGATTCACAAAAAGGGGCTGCTATTCTGTCATGACATTCTTCTTCATTGCTTCCTCTGCTTAATTGGATTACTAATTGTAAACCTCTATTTAATAGATTTGACTTCCCTGGTTCTGTGGTCTAACTAGAAAAGTGAAGTTAAGAACTGTAGCATGGCAGAGATAAAACTGTGAAATTATAAAGGGACATTCTGAATGTGATATGAAGCTGCAACATGATTGACATTTATTACTATCCTCCTGTTAGAGACATTTGGTATTATGCTTTACTCTTCTTGTTATATCTTCCTTAGGCTTGGTTTAGAGAACTTCCTGCTGGGGTTCTTGATACCTTATCTCCAGAACAAGTAATACAATGCCAAACAGAAGAACACTGTGTTGAGCTTGTGAGGAACCTACCCGTGACAGAAGCTTCTCTCTTGGATTGGGCCATTAACTTGATGGCTGATGTTGTTGAGCAAGAACATGTAAACAAGATGAATGCACGCAACATAGCCATGGTTTTTGCACCAAATATGACTCAGGTAAATTAATATTGTTATTGAGTTTAGTGATTCAACATAACCGTTTTTAGTAGGCGGTACATCAGTTAATTGTCACATTCACAGTTACCACCATTAAACTTGCGTAGTAATTCTTTTCTGGTTACATCCCCAGAATTTTTATGGTGTATGGTTCATTCAGAGAGTCTATGTTTCCCTGGTATTCTACTTCAGTGTTGGTTCGATTCCACTTGTTTCACATCTGCATTAGCAATAAGTTGATTTACCAGAATATATTGACGTATCTTTTATTGCTGAATTTATAGAAGCACAGGTTGATAGCATCAGTTGTCAGTTTTTAACTGTCCATGTTTGGTCTTAATCTTGTTGCAGATGGCGGATCCTCTTACTGCTCTAATGTATGCTGTTCAAGTAATGAACTTCCTGAAGACACTTATTCTAAGAGCATTACGGGAGAGGGAAGATTCTGTGGTGGAACCAAATTCAACTTCACGCCTAGAGCCATGTGATGAGAATGGTCATGAGAGCCCTTCGGAGTGCTGTGTATTTCACACTGAAAATGACAATGAATTGTTGGAGCAACCCTATGTAGCTGAAGAACCTGCTGTAGAAAGTTCCTACCATTGTAGTCAGAACAATCCTATGGGTGTTGGTGAAGATTGCAGTTATACAAAATATACCCAGAAGTTGACCACTCATGGAGATGAGTCTTGCGAAACTGCTTCGAGGATTGATGCCTTGATCAATGAAATGGGTTCTGGAGTTAATGATGACAAGTATGATTTTCAAGCAAATATTAGAAATGGCAAGGTCGGCCAGTCAAGTAATTCTAATCAAAGAAAGGGTCCTCGAAAAGGAAATGTGCAGCAGCCTGTTGTTTGTGCAGCAACGGTATCTATTGAGAAAGCTCGAGGGATCAGCAACTTGAGCCGCATAAATTCAAGGGCGGAGCGCACTGAAGCTTGGCGATGAAACAAGTTAGCCTTGGCTTGGTCTCTATTGACTCTGTAAACTGGTTGCCTTTGTGTGCTTGATTTGGAGTTTGTAACGAGTGTTTGAACTTGTTCATGTATGTTTGTTGTGTTCTTGGTGATATTGTAATTTCATTGATGCGCGTTCATAGTCTGAAACTAACACATTTGACTTGAAAAATACCTTCGATTAACACTGAAACAACCATGTATTCAACGGCTTAATTTTCATCTTAGCTTTTCTGTAATCTGCGACTATCAAAGTGTTATTGCAGCTAATCATGTTCAACAGTTTCAATGGTTCTTGTCTCCTCAAGTAACATGGTTTTGGCAAGTGGTTGGTGATAGGTGTACTTATAAGATACATTTGGATTGCTAAAGTCTAAAGAAATTACAGGAGAAGTTGGATGTGTGAAGTTGAACAACTGGTCCAGTCTCAACTTTCTGAAAATGAAAGGATTCCGGGAGTGGACAGGTTTAAAGATATAAGAGAATATTCATGCATAAAGAACTCTGGGATGTGGTTGAAATAAAGTCTTCTAATCTCTCAAGTTTGGTGAAACTGGAACATCCAAATGAAAAGGCAGGCAGGGCTGAATGCAACTGATCAATGCTGAACTGTTAAGCTGTTAAAATCATCTGGCCAGTGAGAGCTCGATATCAAAGGTCACTTCAATTGCTACACCTACAGCTTCCCTGTCTAGTAGCTACACGAGGTGATGAGGCTGATAGCCTGATACATATCAAGATTTAAGTTCATCGATTTCCGCTGACCAAAATCTACACGGGAAAACGAGGTAAGCTTCTTTTTATCATTATCATTCATCAATCAAACACTCAGTTCAACAATACAAATGAGACAATATAAGAATGATGTAAGTTACAGAGGAAAAAGGTAAAACTAGCACGGTAAATTATTAAATAAATAAAAATTATACTAAATAATAAATAAGTAAAAATACAGGATATACCTGCAGGAGTCCATATCAGCAAGTATCCGATAAACTGTAAAGGCTGACTCACCTCATTTCTAGTTACTTTAAGAGTCCTTGCTCATATATCCTACAGGTATGCCAATCCTACTGTCCCAATAATCTGCATGCCACGAGTTTCATTTCTAAATAACTACTGTACTGTATTGGTGAACTTTGAAGATTAATCTCTTACTCTTATCCGATCACGTCATACTCTTCTATTTTTAGCCACTATCTCATTACGATCCAACTCAGACAAATATTTCTTGATCATTTTCCTCCAGGTCTTGTAATGTCTCTCCCTTTTCCTCTTGTATTCACTAAAAGTTATACTCTCACAACTACGCACTGGAGCAGCAGAGGGCCTCCTGCACGCATGCCCGAATCACCTAAGTCTTGTTCTTTTCACTTAAAGTCCTCATGGGTATATGCTACTTATTGAAGTACTAGCAGATGTTCACTGTGTAAATGTGCAATGAAAAATTTAAAAATGTAGAATGTTTAGTTAATTTTAAGAATTAAAGAGTATGTATATATAGATTTTGTTATTAATGGTTAAGATGTGTAAGTTAATATTGTTAAAGTTAAAATTTGGAGGAAAAATTAGAAATGTATGACGTAAGATAGAATTTTGTAAATAAAAAGAGAAAAAAATATAACAGATGAATATTTAAATAAGATTAATAAAATTGTAAAGGAAAAATTGACAATTCAAGACGATGAAGTAAAATTCGTTATAATATTTTAGTAAAGAATATAATAACTACAAAATTTGATATGAATTAAAATAAATGAATGAATTTTTTTATAAAATTTTGATCAATAAGTATGGGAAAAAGATTTAAAATGGATCAATAAGTATGGGAAAAAGATTTAGAATGGCGAGTAATGCCAGCCCCTCAGCTAGAAGTTACTGGAGATTATCTACCACATGTTTGCGACATCTCACCATGTTAATGCAAAAATCTAGTTGTGAAATCAATATGAGATCTATCTACATCTACATGCCTCTATAAAATGAAGTTTTAAGACTTTTGTATGAACCTTTCTATAATGACGCTCTAGTGCTGGAATGGTAATTTTTCAAATTTTGATGTAAGATTATCTAATTTTTTAATTCTATTTTTGGATCATTTGTAAATCGAAGTTAACATTTTGACTCACCCAAAATTTCTATGGCAAAATAAAAAATGACCGATGTCCTATAATGTTTAGTTTATTACATTATCAAATCATATTTCTATAATTACAGTCAAAATTCTTGAAAAATCGTATATTAACTTACAGAGACTCGAACTCGTACCAGGTGAAAAGCTCTTTACAAGTCAACAGTAGGATTCCTTTACCCTTCTTCTGATCATATTTCTCCCATATGTATCCAGTCTGGTAATAATTGTAGAGCACGTTTATGTAACAATGTATACGGGCAATTTTAAATCAACAGGAGAATCCAAACAAGATTCCCATATAGATGAAACTAGTTAGGATAGAAATAAGCAAAACCTTATCAAATTATTCCTTAAGTCCGTGTATATCACATTGGCTCTATCTTTATATGGTCCATCTGTTGAAACAAGTTAATTAGAAAACAAATTACACATTTCTTCTTTTTATCTGTAAACTTGAGTGAAGGCAAATGTGTGGGCGGTACCTTTTGAGTAGTGGTGAATGGCGGAAATGATCAGTTAATTCAATTTCATCCAGATGGGACCTCTCCAATGGGGAGGGTCATGCTTCGTGTTGCATTTCATGTACAAGGACTGTAGCCCATATAGACATATTCATATAATAAATCTCTAATGCAATGTCAGATGCCAACACAAGAAGGTAACACATCATCACCTGGTTTTGGCAAGTGAACGCAATCCATAGTCTGCCCATAAAATGCCCCTAGTTGGGATGACGTCAAGTTGTTTGTCCAAAATCCATGAATCGTACACGAATTTGTAAACAGTTAGAAACTGATGCCCTCCCTACTCAAAATAGAGACAAACATAGCAACGTAGGTATTATATGACAATTGAAAAATGCTTCGAAGTCAGAGTAGTTGTAGAAATAAAGTTACAAAGACAATACAACAAACTAAGGTTTATCTTTAAAAAAAACTCTATGCAACATACCAATGGAATGATTGTTGTGAAGGGGAAAAGGCTGACATAACCAATATGAGAAACAAATCTTAACTCTAGTCTTTCTAACACCTCCCATAACATTTCTTGGGTTGAGGACGAGCCTTTTGTATGTGTTTCTTTATCTGCTCAAGATATTAACAACATATTAAATCAATCTTGGTTCAGGAGCTAACTATCCAAGCGATACTTTATGTGCATCAGTACATATAAGAAATTATTAACATAGCTAAATTAAAAGGTTCAATCTAGTGTTACAAGATCAATAACACAAGTAAAGCATACGCAAAATCAACTGAAGTTATATTAAAATAGCAAATAGATGCCATATAATCCTGACATCCAATTAATTTGAGGGTTCAAACTCAAAGCAAAGAGACGACGAAGTACAGGCCTACCTTTTCTGTGTGGTTGGCAAAATCAAAATAACCTCCATTTGTAGGATTAAGATGCATCTAGCAAAATTTGAGGTGTGTATCAGAAATGGATAATCATAAGCGTAGAAATATTGTTCGACTTAATGCAAGAGACTCATCAATGTGTTACTTCTAAATATATGTTGCACCAATCAAATAACATTAAGGGTATACAAGAAATGAGATGTGACTTGCTACAACAGGCTTAAGACTGAATAACCTGATAGATTTCAAAGTCTGCGAGTATCTTAGTTGTCAAACCGTAATCTTGCATCAATGAAGATTGTAAAGGATCATCAAGAAAAAATTGATTATATGTAAGATACCTGGATTCTTTTATTACCTTCTTAAATTTATTTTCTTCCATTACCAATCGCAATATTAAATGCATGCAATTTGCAACAAGAAGCATCCAACACCTAAGATTAACATAACTATCTTCCTCATTTGGATGTGAAGCATGTGGACAGTCATCCAGCCCTGAAGGAGAGTGTCTAGCAATGAAAGAAACAATGCAGGCATCATTGAGGCTTCTTCATTGAAGGAAAGCAAATTCAAAACATCTTCATGGTGTCAATAATTAAGATATAATCGTGGCCATCAATTGTTTGAAGATAGTTGCATATACTTCAAAAGGAAAAACTTGTGAAAACAAAAATAGTTTGAGGTTGTTGCCATGAAAACAAAAAACAGCATAAATGGATTCAGTAAAAACCTTAGAATTTAATTCACGAGTTTTCATATTGTCTCTCTTATACCAAAAATAGGCGCTCATCTTTTTTCCTGATTCATGAAAATGATAATGAGAAATAAGACAAGGTAACAGGCTAGTCAAGTCTCCACAAATGCATCATTTCAAAAAAGGATACATTAGAATATAGGCTAGCTGTGGTTAACACATGTCCATGTGCAACCTCTAGCGATCATGAATATTCACATGAGCATCCCATGACTTGAATATCTCCTAGAACTATATTTTTTGAAAGTAAAGAAATGTGCAAACAATAGAATACATGACTATGTAGTATTAAACCACTGGAATCAAGCTTGATTCCAATGGTTTAGTAGATGGTATAAGATGCATTTATGAACAAAATGTAAGAAAAGCAAAAACATTAATGGTACATCATACATGGGTATGACATGTTAAGTCACACTCGTGAGAACGTCTGAGGGGGCATATGGAGTCTGACTTATAAGTTGGATTGAAATTTTTTTAGAAAGTTGCGATTGAAATTTTTTTAGAAAGTTGCGATTGAAATTTTGAAATGTCAAAATTATGACTATTTGTTTAAATTATATTGTATATTTTATTCAATCAGCATGCAGAAAAACATGGTCGTATATTCGTTGTTAGTAGATTGTAAGATATATTTAGGAACAAAACGTAAGAAAAGCGAAATAAAATAAAATAATGGCATGGCATGAGTCACAACTGTGATTTAATTTGAGTCACAAAAGTATAATGCGGAGAAATGTAAGTCGGTCATGAAACAGATGGTGGGAAGGAATTTTGTGTTCGTCCATCCCATTCGTTCTTAGTATATATATATACTTAACAAACGAACTCATTAATATGTTTTTCGGTCGAGGTAAATTTGAGCCCCTATCTTGAGCCCACTTTGAAACTAACTAATCGGACGGAGACTCGAAGTGTGATTGGACTTGAAACTTGTGGTTTTGAATTCGATCATGGTTAAGCTTAAATCAAGTTCGACTATTTTTTAATCTAGAGTTTGCTTATTTCTATTTATTTTTTATTTTTTCAAAATTTAAAATTTATGAAAATATAAAAATTATTTTTGTTTCTTTTTTATAATTTGATTTATAACCAGCTATATATATATTATTTAATTATTAATGAGAATTATACATAATTAAACTTAATATTATATTTAATTAATTAAACTTATGAATAATTTAATTAAAATATTTATAATTAAAGTAAATAAAATTAATTTAATAATTATTAATAATTATACTTAAATTTAAAATATCTTCAAAATATATAAACTTCAAATAAAATTTTAACTTAAAAATAAATATTAACTTAAAAATAAAATTTAATTTTAAAATTATTTATTTAATAAAATAATAATAATTTTATTGATAAATAATTAATAAATATTATATAAGGGATTAAAATAAATTTAATTCATTAAAAATAATTTATTTAAGTTTTATTTAATGTTTAATTATCACTTTTAATAAAAATATAATTATATAGACATTAACAATCGAATAAAATTTTATTTTTATTTGACAAAAAAATAGAAACTAAAAATTAAAAACAAAAATTTACAATAAAAATATAAATGAAACTAAATAGTCTCTTAAATTTTGAAAATTGCGTCATTTTTATTAAAATAACTTCATTTTTATTAAACATATTCAACCTGCCCGTCTTATTTTTTCAAAAAAAGATAAAAAATATTGTCATTTTTGAACTAATAGTTGAGCCACAGATTAGCCCGACCGGTGATCCAATCGAACCGACCACTTTTAAGTTCGATTAATTCGGACCAAAATTGGGCCGATCCCACCAGGCCAAGATAGAAGTGACATCTTTGGGACCATAAGATCCTGTCTTTGACCGTGCTGCTCAAGCCATGACAGAATGTTGGAAGAAATTGGGATGAAATGGACCAGGTAAAAATTTTCGCCCAAGTTGGTTGAAGTCACTTGTTTTTTGATTGGATCACAGACCAACTTTATATTGTCTGGTCTTCTATTTCTCAACTAATTCAAATTAAAAAGTTAGATTTTCATTCAAATTTTTAATTTTTTTTAATTTAATTCATTTTAATAATTTTTATTATTAAAATTCAATCATTAATTAATTAATTATTCAATTTTTATTAATTAATTAATTTTATAAATCAAAATAAATTAAATAATTTTTATTTAACCGTTTTTAATTAAATTTCAAAAATTTTCATGGGTGAGAAAAGTCTCCTTTAATTATATTTAAAATTTTCAATTTTATTCAATATTTAACTAATTTTATGATGGTTTAATATCGACTGATCCTGTTTAATCTTAAACTTCTTATCTTATTAATCTAATTTTTGATTTTGTTTTTAAAATATTAGTTTTTTTTCAATGAAAGTCAAGTTCGGGAAGATTTTTCGGACAAGTTTAAATAATAGGGATTTTTCCGAAAATTCCTAACCGGTATGGTGTTATTACAAAATTTGCTTATAAAAATGAGTTATTTTTGTCTTTCACCTATGAAGACATAAAAGGTTAGGGAAATTATATCAATCATTATGCTCACCCAAAAGGGAGGATATGGGTAATATGGAGGAAGGATTTCTTTAATGTTCAAGTGATAAACCATCAGTTTAAATAATATATTATGAACTGAGGTTGAACATAGGAGATTTTTTGTATCTTTTATATATACATATAATTAAGCAACATAAAGATGTAAATTATGGGATTTTTTTTAAGAACGTAGCTGATTCCATGGTGCAAGGAAATTTTAACTATGTCTTAGATATGAATGATAGAATTAGCAGAAATCTTACTTTAGTGAATTAGGTGACTACTTTTAGATCATGTGTTAACTATTGTAAGATGGTGAATGTGAGATGGAAAGGATGCTTGTATTGTATGAATATATGTATAAGACAAGTCTTTAAATTCAAAGTTAAATTCAACATATTCGCTACACAAGACTCTCAGTCTTGTGAGAATTTGAGAAGGGTCATAATATACTCAATCTTTTCTTGATGTTTTTACAAATAGGTTGTCACAAAAGAATAATTTTACTAGTTATTCCAAGATTTACCGTAAAAAATAAGTCTTTAATAGATAATATTTTGATTAATTAGGAACTTATCAAAACGTGAAATCGTAAGAAAATCTCCCTTATATGCTTAATTAAGATGGAAATTAAAAAAGCTTATGATTATGTAGATTGGAAATTTATTTAAGAACTTGTTGATGGACCTTTTTGAAAAAAAAATGTGGTCGGGTCGGTCGTGCTAGACCCAGGTCCAACTCTAGGATGACGTGTGGGCCGATCGGCCCATTCTCAAGATGTCGAGTTAAAACACAACAGAACTAGTTGATGTTGGATAAAACACGTCAGGTTCTTACTATATAAGTTCATTATCTTCTCACGATGCAGGTATGTCTCTAATAATTCTGATAACTACTGTTATTGGACAAAAAATCTAGCGTAGTAAACTGACTCAAGCATCGGAGGGGCAATCCGGCGATCCACCCCTGGTGTGCCTTTATTGTTTTTGCAGGTTTCTCCCGGTTGAAGCTAATCGAGATCATGGATGTAAACAACGACGTCCAGCCCCAACAGAATTAGACTGAACTAGTTGACACCCACTGTAGGGTTGGGCGTCAGGGCACCACGTCCAGAAGCACGCAGATAAGTCAGGCGATAGTAATAAACCCGGATGTAGCCGCTGTCACGGCAATTGCACTACAACGACTGGGCTTGCAACTACCTGCCGCCGCCGTCCTTCCGTCGATAGATCATAAATCTCATATCCATCCTTCACCTATCACCCAAAACCCTAACGCAGACGAATTACCTCCGTTACACCAGAATAATCAAACACAATCTTCACATCCAAACGACCAGTTACCACCCCAAAATCGGGATCAAGAAGAACAGAGCGTAGCCTTGGAGGATAACGCCGGAAACAACTCAAACCCTCACATCCAACACCCCATAAACACAAACCTTCCTCCACAACAAATCTCCCTTACCCAAAGACAAATAGAGGAAGCGACCGACCTGTTGATTCGCCAAATCTTACACTCTCAGACAGAACAGCAGCAAACCTCAGCTCGGCAGATCGATATGATAGCCGATCGTCATTCTGTTGAAACCTTAGAAAAAATCGCGGATGATCGCATCAACATGGCCATGAATTCCCGACCGAATCAACCATCAGCACGATACAGCTCTCCTTTCATTCAGGAGATCCTGGATAGTCTTCCAGCGGTCAACACTAAGATACCAATACATGAAAAATATAACGGAAATACCGATCCCTTCGACTATCTCCAATACTTTCAGTCGATGATGAACCTACATTGCATCCCCAATGCCATTCAGTGTAAGGCTTTCTGCACAACCTTTCAAGAAGGAGCCCGACGATGGTTCAACAGTATACTTTCGAGCTGCATCACTTGTTTTGAGGACTTTAAGTCGCTATTCCTCAACTAGTTCGCCACAAGTAAACGGCCGCAGAAGACTGCCTTGGAAGTGATGCAGTTGACCCAAGGAAGGAATAAAAGTTTACGGGAGTTCATGTTGGACCCCGATCTTTGAGTGAAAATTTGAATTATGAAAATGAAATTTAAGGAGTGCTTGGTGTATGTATTGTAT
>JAOTIZ010000202.1:4545831-4556994 GCA_027123425.1 Erythroxylum panamense | reverse complement strand
CTTACTATATAAGTTCATTATCTCCTCACGATGCAGGTACGTCTCTAATAATTCTGATAACTACTGTTATTGGACAAAAAACCTAGCGTAGTAAACTGACTCAAGTATCGGAGGGGCAATCCGGCGATCCACCTCCGGTGTACTTTTATTATTTTTGCAGGTTTCTCCCAGTTAAAGCTAATCGAGATCATGGATCTAAACAATAACGTCCAGCCCCAACAGAATCAGACTGAACCAAAATGTATCTTAAATATCAAGATTTTGGTGATCGTTGACCCTATTTTTCGATGGCCGTTTAAAGAAGAAAATGATATATCCAACTAAAAGAATATGGGAATAAATATAGTTTCTAAAAATTGATGTATCCAGTCAAAAATCGTGTATTGATAACAACCAGACGGAGGAGAAAGAAGCTACAAAAGAAGCACCTATCCATACTTCCACTCCAACAGAAGCCACACCACAAAATCTACTAAAAACCCAAGTTAATAGCATCATTGATCTTTTCAACTCTCTCGTCAATCTCATGCTTCTTTAATCAGTTCCAATCCTCAGACTCAGGGTCACCTTGTCTTTTTTTTTATAAAAAAAACATTACACCAGAGCAGAGAGATTTAGAAGTACTCTCAAGCCAATCCATGTCCGCTTGTGGAAGCGTCCAACGCATCTTTGAGAAACCATTGCCTGAGAAGCCAACATTGATCGAGCCCCTCTCTTCCCGGAACCAAGTCAAGTCCGTTAAACCTCTGGATCAACCTTCCTTCACTGATATATTCGGCGAGCTTCATTTCAGAGAGAATTTAGAATTGTCCAATTTTTCATCTTTTTCAGACTTATATCCGCGAGTAGAAGCCTCAAAGCTAGAGAGTAATGGATATTTGGAAAGCAGATATGATCAGAGCAAGAAGAATCAGTACATGGGTTGTTCTAAGTATGGCCATAGCTTGCAACTATGCACTGAAGGACTCGGTTTTGAAAGCTCTGATGATGTTGAGGACTTGAAGAATGGCATGAACGAGGATTGGCGACAAAGAGATGGGAAGGCGAGTATCAGAAGTCTTTCAACGCCGGAGAATTCAAACATGAAGTCTAGGAGGTCAAGGTTTATTGGCGAAGCATTTCCTCCGCCGATTTCGTGCATAGGGAAAAGTGGGAAGCCTTCGGTTTGCTTCAAGTCTTATAGGCACGACGGGCGGTTTGTGCTAAAAGAAGTAAGAATTCCTACTCGAGAGTTTCTGCTTGCACGTAGAGAAGATGGGAGGTTGAAGCTGCAGTTTTTTCAGCCAAATGATGAAGTCCTCGATGAGGAAGGTGAAGAAGAAGAAGATGAAGAGGAAATTGAAGAAGAAAGAAGGTGAAAAGCAAGAAGAGATACAAATAATCCATACGTAGAAGTTGGTCGAAGCTTGCTAGAATATGTGACAATTAAAGTTTAAAGCCTTGGAAAAAAGGATGGAGTCTTGAAACTTATCACTGATGTTTTTCAGTTCCCTTGCTTTCATTCTCTGCGAGAGTAAGCCATTGCTGAAGCTCATCATGTCATTAGCCAAGGCTATTTTAATAGCATCTTCAACAATTATATCGTATAGTATTATATTAAAATCATCTCCTTGTTCATAGATATGGCTGCCTGCATATTTCTCCTAAGTATGTCCCGGATGAATGCTATCATTATAGTTAACCATGTACTAGGATAGAATTTGGACTCCATGTGAAATTGAGTGACATGATGATAGAAGAATGGGCGTAGATCATAAGGATGGGTGTATGTTGATGTAACCCTGTTTACCACTGCTACATAGTTTGAATTTTCTGTCTATTTGGATATCGGACAAGATTGGACAGGGTTATTTTAGACAAAGAATCCAATTATGGAACAGTAGTACTTGAAACGGGACGTGATTTTCTGTCCCATTTTTTGTATACCAACTCTATCCCTTTTAATCTCAACTTTTTATTTATGTAGATTCCATATAAATGGAAGGTTGAGATTAAAAAAGACAAGGTTGGTACACAAGAAGTGGGACAGAAGATCTGGGGGGACTTGAAACCGGATTGGACAGGATTATTTTGGATGGAGAATCTGAATTTCTGCTTGGTATTGAGTGTTGGACAGAGTTAATTTAGACAAAGAATTCAAATTTCTGCTCTCATACTCCACTGATGAGAGTTACTCTGCTTAGTAATTCCAATGACTGGTTCAATCAAAGCAGATAAAAACGAAGTAAGCAGAAACATCAAACCTGTACTTGGAAGGCCCAATGCTGAAACTTCCTAGCTTGAAAATTATGAATCGGCCAAAATCACCGTTCCTTTCGTTAATGAAATAGTAAGTCTCAAAATCTTTTTCTTCCTAATAATGAGCTTGGGACATACATACCAAATGTGGGTCTAGAGAGGAGTGACGTAAGCTCAATAGTTAGTTAGCCTCTGGACAAGATCATATCCTTAAGGAATCGTGGGCCGCCTTGCATGGCTTTGCATCAAGCACGGTCCCCAACTATGACAGAAGCTGACGGACACGATAAGCCTTCAAAATAAGAATCCTCAAATGGACCACGCCAACTTGTACGACATGTGAAACTAAGTAATCACGTTGATTTTCCATCTGCCAGAAATGAAACGTGAGGATAAGGTAGAAATGTTTATGAAGCAGAAACAGCCCCAAGGTTCATAGACATGGCCCGTCTTCATCACTCATTATCCAGAAACTTTATCTAATCTATGCTACACTGCATGGTCCTACAGTGAAGATATTTAATGAAAAGCTAACTAATGACGTCCAAAACAGATCCTATGTGATATCCTTCAAATGCGATTTGAAGCTGCCAAGGGTAACGTGAAGTTGAAGCTTATGAGATTAATAAAGCCATCAAATATAAAGCCCAAGTCCAGTCCCATGACAAGTGGAAGACGATGGACGTTTCGGCGGTGGCGATATTAGTAGAATCACGTTCGGTGCAAGCGAATTACACATTGTTAAGCGACCGTTTCATCACAATAGTTTAAGCTGTTATGTGAGGCTAACTCAATTGATTTTATATATTCTCTAACACACCTCCTCAGGTGAAAGCCCTTTGGGCTTGAAACTTGCACATGCCTACTTTATTTTGTGCTTAATTTAATTAGAATAGGTGGGTGGTAAGATTCGAACTCATGACCGTTTAGTCATAGAAGCTCTGATACCATATTAAGCGACCATTTCATCACAATAGCTTAAGCTGTTGTGTGAAGCCAACTCAATTGATGTTATATATTCTCTATCACACACCACTTGTCTACTTGTAACCCTCTCCATGTTAACTAAACATTGATTTTTTTAGCTTTTCTATATTTGCTTTCTATCTTTCTTTTTGCAACGGCACTGGGATTGATATTGATAGGCGGTGCTGGATGCTTAGCATCAGGTTAAGGTGGTGGCGCTTGCTGAGAGTAGGGATGATAAACTAATTCGGATTAGGTTTTGATTTAATTTAAAATTAATAAATTTAAATCTAATTTGGTAATATTTAAATTATAAATAAAATTAAATATTTAAAATTAATTGAAATTAAAATTTAAGATGTTGGAAGTTCCTATATTGTATTAACCACTGATTTTAATTACTATGGAGGTAGAACTTAAGATATTGGCTAAATTTACAATTTTAGGATTTAAAACAATAATACTCGGTAAAAATCTCACTCGCACAAACTTGTTATTGATGTATATATCTGATTATGCATAAGAAACATGGCTGGTTCTTCTTCTTGGTACAAGCTTTGAAGTTTCATCCCTCACTATGTACAATCTTTCAAGTAAAACACACTCAAATCATGCAAATTACATTAAGCTTTGAGAGGCTAGTAGTATTAGTAAGTAGCCTACTAAAAACAGCAATCCAATGTGACTAAACAAGAAGAAAAAGGATTTGCAAGAGAGGTAGAACAAAGCAATTG
This sequence comes from Erythroxylum panamense, assembly GCA_027123425.1. Classification (NCBI taxonomy): domain Eukaryota; kingdom Viridiplantae; phylum Streptophyta; class Magnoliopsida; order Malpighiales; family Erythroxylaceae; genus Erythroxylum; species Erythroxylum panamense. Next base: position 4,553,056 of record JAOTIZ010000202.1, on the reverse strand, counting down.
GGGTATGCATAAGTGGTACTGCGAGGAGCTTCATTGGTACGGTGGCCGCGCCGATTATTGTTGTTTTGACGGTACATATTCTGTCCAGCAGCGTAGAGTGGTATTAAGTTGGGCCCCTGATTCTGGCGGCTTCCTTCACCGTTTCCATTTCCATGCCCACTGCTTCCGTGACTACCACCATTGACGCCGGTGCTTCCATGAGCACTCTCCATTGGTATTTTCACAGTGGTTGTTGATGTCCTTGGAGTCTTTGTGTCCATGTCCCCGCGGTTCTGCTCCTGATTGAAGTCTAAAATGGAGACCATGCAGTGATGTATCAGACAAATTAGTTTAACTCAACTCAATTTATTTATAGAATTAATTCATTTAATGATAACACTCTTGCACTTTTTGCTTCTCAAAGCCATATATTCCTTCCTGAAACTACTTAAATTCATATAATTGGGACATCCTTTGAGAAGTTAATGGACCCATATACCATACGTGAGAAACTTCCTGGAATATCAATGTACCATTCTTCAGCGACAAGGCAAGGAATAAGTACGTAAGGTCCCTTCCACCAAAAGAAGTTCTCCTTGTGGAATATAATCTTCTCTTGTGGCCGTGGTGGTGTGGTGGAGCCATGATCAAGAGCTCCTTCCACTTCTTTCATACAAATAGCAAGAATAAAAATCTTAAGCTACTAATTAAATTCCACTATCTAGGTTGGACTGGTTGCCAAGGCTATGATGTGGTTCTTTGGCTAACTTTGTGTTGAGATAATATTATTTATGTGTTTAAATTAGGCACTCTAGTTTTTTTTTTCTTTTTAATTATCGTTATTTCAGTAACAGCTACAACTCACAGCAATCGGCAATATTCGATATCTTGGGATGAATTACAAATTGTTATGAGCTTCAAGCTTAGCATACTCATTGGTTTGTTTATATATGGGCGACATAGATTTGAAACAAAGAGATTCATCGACTAAAGTAAAGAAAGTTCACGTTATTGAACAAGTAAAAGACAAGGATGGTGTAGCGTATACAGCACCTGCTTGCAAGGCATGAACGTGGGCGTGATGTCCATGAAGAAGGTGGAACAGGAGCAAGAACACCAGGAGAGAGCAAAAACACGCTCTTTTAGACCTCATAACTATGGAAGTATTCGTTTCCAGCACCCAAGAAAACAAAGAGGTGAAAGTGACTGGAAGTGTTCGTCCTGGAGATATGTTTCTTATAAAGAAAGCTGGCAAGGGCCTTGCTTGAAAGTGTTCGTCCTGGAGATATGTTTCTTATAAAGAAACGTAAGGACCTTGCCTTTATTTGAAGTGTCTGTCTGCCCTCTTATAAAGAAAGGCGATTAGCCTGGCCTTTACAGCTGGGACCACCTGATTTAGCCACCACGCATCTCTGTTTGTAACATATTCTTCCCTTGCTCCGTACCCAATCCAATCCCTGGTTTACTTTTTGTACGTGGTAATGAGTCGATTGATTTCAAATTGGTTACTTTTTAAATGTAAATTGATTTCAAGCTATTCAAACTTGTTCCATATGTTTTTCAGAGATCGGAATGTTGGCGTTTGATTGTCAAGCGTTTATGAGACAATTCTTTCATTTGTCACATAAGATTGCTAATAAGGTAGCTTATTCATTAGTAAGGATAGCTTTATTTCATGCAAACTATCACATTTGGGACACTAGTCCTATTTCTTTATGTTTTATTTTATCGTTAGATCAATCTTTCTGTAATGTCACTGATAGAGAAAGGCCTGTAGGTACTGGGTGCATGGGGTAAGCCTGTCGGCTTAAGTTAGATTTTTAGCCTTTCTTTGTCCTCGATGATTCTGTTTTTTCCTCAAAAAAAGTATGTGATATATTTATAATTCAAATAAATTAAACTGAAATAATTAATTTAATTTAAATATCATTAGACTCAATTTAGTACCTGTTTAGATGAGCTTATATCAGTAGAGCTTTTCTAAAAAATCAGTTGGTTGTTTGACTATCATTTAAAAAAAAGATTTTTTTAAAAGAACTTCATACGATAGACTGTTTGACAACATAAAATAAAAACACTTTTAATTTTAACTACATTTTATTTGCTAATAAAAATTATTTTTTCATATAAATATTGTTTAAAATATATTTAAAAAATATAAAAAGTACAATATACTATTAATTATTATATAATTTTAAACCATATGAAACATAAATAAAAATATATCTAACTAAATCTTTTATATGAAATATAATATAAGTAAAACTAATATCAAAAATAAATATTAAAATATATAAAAATGTCAAATAATATTATATAATTCTCAAAATAAACGTGAAGATATGTTTGTGGGTATTGTAGGAATTATGTGAAAACATCAAGATAAAGAGGACTAAAAAATAAGCTCACTAATTGATCTGAAAATTTTATCAGAAATAGTACTTTTTTAAAAAACTCCAAATTTGAACTTATTAAAAAAGCTATATTTTAACTTTTAAAAAATATTTCTAAAAAAATATTTTTAAATTTTATAATTAAACATTTATTTTTTAAAAATTAACTTTTGCAAAGAAAAAAAGTTTTTATTCAATGTCGAAAAGAAATGGACGCTTAATCGGTTATTTTTATATTATTATGATGAAAAGACAACTTGTACCATGATAGCCACAGCTTAATCCTATAAAATAAAAAAAGAAATCAAATCAATCGTATGTGGATGGTTACATCCTTCATTCAAACTTTAAGGTGGGAACGCGATAAAAGGTGCTGATAAGAAGGAATAAGCCACGGGGGATTAAAAGTTAAAACTGCGCTTTCTGGAGACGCGTTGAGATTCCGAAATTTAAAATGAGGAAAGTTGAATTATAATTCAATTATTTGAAATTGCAGTAAATATAAGCTCATTTGGTGACAATCGAGTTTTACTGAATTTAAATTAAATCCTTTGGTCCTAAGAATTATATTTCAGTCTAAAATAACAATTTCAAAATTTCCTATATTAGTGTGACAAATAAATGAAAAATAGGAATTTAATAACATTGATATCAAGTGAAGAATCGCAATACACAACAGAAATAAAAAAAAAAATTACAATGTTTAAGAATCATACTCATAATTAGAACATGTAAATAATAAATATTTAAAATTTGTGAAAATTAATCAATACTGAATTTCAAAATTACGAAGTTTTTATATGCTTCACATTAAAAAATATGTCCCACTTTTAATATTTGATATGACTATAGATAAATTTGAAGAACTCTTTCTTCAATAATTAAAAAAAAATCTTAACCTTTTCTCTTATTTATTTTTCGGTGAGAAAAGAATATTTCTATATCTTCTTTTTCTTTATAACGTACAAAAATAAAGAATATCTCCGTATTCAAACTTTGTTCTTTTTCTTTTTGTTGTATATCACGTACAAAAAAACGACAACTCAACGTCACAATGTTTTTAAGGCTCCTTTTTACGCACACACAACAAAAACTTTTTAATCTCCTCTGTACACATTAAAACTATAAACGAAAAAAAAAACACTTTTCTTATCATTCATGGACGTTCTTCATAAATGAAACATCACAATGCTTCATTCATAAACGACGCCTCCTTTTATAACCTTTTGGTTAATGATAAATTCAAAACAATAAACCACCTGACGCCAAAATAAAATTATTTTATTTTATTATTATTTATAAAATAAAATAAAATAATTTTATTTTATTTGATTCATTCATTTTATTCAAGAAATTTTCAATATTAATTATATTTTTTGTACTAGCAAAAAATATAATAATATATCATATAGATTATTTAATAAATTATCTAATAATAAATTAAATAATCATAAACAATAAATTTATACTCGTAAGTGTGTGACAACATAGGTTCATCACTAAGCCAGTAATAATTAATCTAATTATTTACTAATAAAGGTTGACATCTAGTAACACTCTTCAATGATCGGATAATGTGAAATAACAATCTTACAAAGACAGAATCTTTGTTTAAGAATAATGCATTATTACCTTCCATCAATACAACTTTGGATTATTCTAAGAAATGATTTTAACTATCAAATCTTATTAAATAATCAACTATGTTACATGTCGATCATTAATGGTTGGTGAATGACTTAGAAAACTCTTTTTTCTCACTCATTCAATCACCCTGATCAAGGTTTGGAAACAACCATTAAGATCAATGACAACATAGAATTCAAATTTATTACCTAGAGTCGATGGATCCTATCTTGACTCACCGCTAATCAGATAGATACTTAATTTTATCCAATAATAATTTAATTAGCATTTTTACACACTAGGTGTCCGACAACAAAACATAATAAGTGATCTATTGATTATTATGATGATCTTAGGTCAAAAGGAAAAATATGCATTTAAATCCTTATAAGAATATTCCACTTGACAGTTCATAGGTAATATTAACAATTGGGAATCCTCAGTTTGATCAGTTCAATGATCATATCTCCATATGCATCATTTATATATGTATTTTAGTAAATGAGATCTATTAATATCTATCCAATAGATACTATTATATATATATTGATCAAACAGGATCATTAAAGTCCTTATTTGATGATCTTATGATCAAGAACATTTTAAGATTAAATCCTAAACACTTGATTATCATATCATAACCTTCATTATGATGATAAGTGTATAAATTTAATCAATGACTTGTCATATTATAATAAAAACAATAAACGTAATATGATAATAAAATTATTTGTCACGTTATTAATCAAAATTAATAATCACAAAATTAAAGTGTTCAATCTATTACATAATCATTGGGTCATGGATATAATTCCAACACTAAGACCATCCTGGTGTGCCCAAAAAAGAAGAATATACTAAAATGTTAGATTAATTGCAATTGATTAAAAAAAAGTAAATTTTAGCTCTATTAAAAGGGCTAATTGTAAACAAAAATTCAAACTTTATTAAATTTTGTATTACTAACCTAATCGTTAAAAGTTGGTGCCAAAATATTATAATTTTTAATTTTTAACAAAAATAAATCAACGTCAAATTCTTTATTAATGGAAATGATATGATATTTAGTATTTTAGTCACGGGAATATTGTATATTATATTTATGTTAGGTATGAATTTATTCTATAATAAATCTCAAAAATAAAAATTATAAAATAATTATATACTCCTCTGTATTTTTTACTTTACAATTATTTTAAGGTGTTTAATTTTTAAATTTATTAAATAAAATTCTTGACACAAATACAATATATGACAGTCACAAAATAAAAATATTAACTTAAGGTAGCTCATCACATTATCTATATTAACAAATAATTTAATGTCAAACTCATTTTACTAAAAATTAAAAATTTAAACATTTTAGTGCACTTTTTTAAAGTTTAAATTATTATTACAAATCTGATTAAAGTAAATTTTAGAAATTATAATTTTATCTATAAAATTTATTAAGTTGAGTTCTCTATCTAATTCTAATCCATGTCTTTACCAATTATTTCCTCTACAAGATCCCTCCCCTGTTTTTAAACTCATCCATCCATTCATTGGATGGATGAAAATATTTGAGAACAGGATAACAGACTTACGAGAGTAGAATATATTCCCTCTTTTTTAGAAGACTGAATCACTTATTTTTATTACTTTATTTTATACAAATCTATGGACTCAATAAATAAAGCTTACAAAAATTAGATAGAACAAAAATAGAGGCACACGGAATTGAAGATCTTGCGTCTTTTCCGTCTTCCTATAAATGGCAATCTTTGCTTACGTGAGAAACTCCTTCACCGATCTTTTGTTGCGATGTCCAATCGCCGCAGCCCCGTCCTCCTCGTCCCATTTGGCAACCGTCGCGTTCTACTCGTCGCCTCTTCCAGAGAAATTAACACCACGCTTACAACATAGAGCAGTTTTGTTCTTGAGTTGGTAAAGATGTGGATTAAATGAAGAATTTAATTTGATAATTTTAGAAATTAATGTTTTATTGATTAAAATCATATATAAATATTAATAATTTAAATTATTCCTAATTTACCTCTTTTAAATAATCAAACAATAACTTTGAATTACTGTGACGAGACACATAATAGAAGAATGTTTATTAATATTTTGTTTTTAAAAGTTTAAATTAAACAATTTTTATATATTAAAATATATTTTAACTTATATTTTAGTTAAAATAAAAAATGTACTTTTTTATTGAATTTTGAGAAAAGGCTTCTCTGAATTTTTAATTCCTATAGTCCAATTTGATTTATTTATTGTATAGCTAAATTTTTAAATAAATTTAAACGAAAATGTTGAAAAACTAGTAACGCATATTCAATTATTGTTTTTTCATCGTAAAAAAAAAAGACATAGTTGCAATATAGGATGATCTACGTATAAAACATTTTTTATTTATTTAGCCAAATTGTAAAAAATAAATATAATATAAAAGGGATTGAAATGATACTATATATTCCTTATTATGCTTCAAAATTGTTAATGACATTGTCTTCTCTTTCCCAATTGCAAATAAATTCAAGAAAACAACATCTAAACCTAAAACATTGCGGTAAAGGAATAGATTAATGTACCAGAACAATTCAAAATGATTTACACAATAAGAAACTCTACGTGCATTTAACAAAAAGTGTATATAAAATTGAAATTGAAATTGAAATAGAATATGAATATGTTTGTAAATACTTCCTCCGTAATATATTAGTAAAGTGTGAAAAATAACTAAACAAGTGCTTCTAGTAAAAAAATATGATCTCAATTGATACAAAAATAATTTTATTCCATACATCACTTATTATTTTATTAATATGTTTAATTACTTGATGATTAAGTTTTCGAAAGCAAAGGAACTTAATGATTCTAAATGGGGAGTACTTATTCTGTTTTATAAGGATATGGTGCAATGGTAACACGAGCCTTAGTTACGTTTCTGAGATCAAACGAGAAAGTAAATAAATAAAGAAAACATAAAAATAGCTATTTTTTTTTCCATAACTTCGAAAGAACTTTTTGAAGTTGAAAATTTTAAACTTTCTCAACGACCTTTACGAAAGTTAATCAATCGGATGTTGTTAATGTCTTTTTGTGTCTTTCTTAACACATGAACCTCTTAACGGGTCAGGATGTCATTGATGTTGTAACGCTCCAAATTAGGGGTTAGAATATTAAAAGAATTTAGTACGAATTATGTTTGTTATTTGCTTATTAAATATTTGCTTAAA
>JAOTIZ010000202.1:4515497-4526410 GCA_027123425.1 Erythroxylum panamense | reverse complement strand
AGTTCTCTCCATGGTGACTTCCAGAGAAACTAAACACTTTGCAGGTAAATTTTAAAAAATAGTTTTCAGCAAATTTAACGACGAAAAAAAATTCCGTTGATAAATATATTGGATTTTACCGACGAAAAAACTTCCATGGCTAATTACCGACAGAATTACAAAATTCGTTAGTAATTTTCTGACAGAAGAATTTACTGACTGAATAAAATAACCGTCGGTAAATTTATTGGCGAAAATTTTTACCGTCGGTAAATTTACTAACGAAAAATTTCCGTTGTTAAATTTACTAACGGTCATATCTCCGACACCTTTTTTCGTGAATAAATTCCGTCGCTAAATAAGCTTACCGACGGAATATGTACAAATTTTGTCTGTAAATTCCGTCGCTAAACTCTATTTTTCTTGTAGTGACTTGCACTTTGATTTACCTAATTTCTTATAACCAAGTGATCAGTGTGCTAAATTTATTTGCCAGTAAATCCAATTCTACATAACAAACTACTATCATGAACTTAATTTTCTGCTAATAGTGAAAATATAAATGCAAATAGGTCTACTCTATCGACTGAACATGTAGCTCTTTGATATCTTACATCTCCAAAATAACAACAATAACACCAACAACTCTACTACATAAGGCTTTCTTTTGTTAAGGGTCTAGAGAGCTCTTTGATATCTTTCATTTCCAAAACAATAACAACTCTAGTACACAAGACTTTCGTAGTTTTTCTTTTGCATTTTATAAAGAAACTGTTTCTACAGGTCAAATTTATGACTTTTTGGTCACAAAGGAAACCTTACCAATTACTCCAAGACTCTCGCATTTATCCCAATATGTTTATTAATTTAAATCTGTCGTATTCGAGTGATCATTGAAAATTTACATTTTCTCGGATGACTAAGGCTATGTTTAGTTGGAGGTTTATTAATATAATGTAATGAAATATAATATTATTTTATAGTTTAAAAGGAGGGTTTATAATGAAATAAAAAGGAATGGAATGGAATAGGAGAGTTTCATATTACAGCTCATTCTATCCCAAATAGTAAAAATGAGTCGAAGGTTTAAAATGAAATGTAAAATGATAGACAACTTTTTACTATATTACATTATAAATCTTTATTTCAAACAATATTTTACTATATTATATTATGAACCATTTCATTCCTCTCAAACAATAATTTTCTAATATTACATCCATTTATATTCCATTCCATTATAAACTATTCTATTCCATTAAAAACCTTACATTTAACCAATCATAGCCTAACTAAAAAAGAAAACAATCCAAATTTATAAATATTAGTTGAATCAATTTTCGTTATGTTACTCTAAATTATTATTGAATAATTTATTGAAGCCACAAAAATTACATATTATTATATATACCCATCAATTTATTAGTGCACACTCATTAAACCGTGGCCAATTTTATGTAATTATATTGACCAAACAAAAATTAGCTGGTATTGAAAATAGATTATATCATATCAGATATTTACTGCAAAATTTCGTTTCACCAATTATAACAGTTAGTATAGAGGTAGAAACTAAAACACTTGAAAATACTAGATAAAAATTGTAAATTAAAAAGGGTTAATTTAAAATTTTATGTTTAAATATTTTTAAGCGTAAAAATTACTTATTATATTTAGAAAATAAAATTTTATATTTATTTTAATAAAATGAGCTTATGACTAAAAAGATTTAAAATATTTTTAATTTTTGATAGTACATAAATTTAGATTTAAATTATATAAAAATTAAAAGATTATTTTTTAATGTTAAAACAATTTATGCCTATGATATTCAATATTAGCGGATGCTGATGGTGCTGTATTGTACTTATGTACAACTTTAAGAATGACTGTCATTCCACAGTTGGGAACAATGGTGGGATTATTAATTTGGGACATCCATTTGATGACTTCAATAAATAATAATAAAAACGTCGTTGATCGGCCAGTGTAAATCTTGACTTTCCCGGTTATGTTGCAGAGAGCATAGGGCAAGTATAATTTAATAGCCTTTTCAATGTTACCAACTACTAACCTCAGCGTTGAGGGCCCTTCATTAAATATGAAGTTTTCTGCACACTCTGATCAGTATTTATAAGCTGGAGGGATTGTCATCGTCTCTTCACACAAACTTGTTGGTTTCAACTTGCAAGTGCTCTCTTTCTTCCATGGCGCTACAAGTGGTTGCGTTTCTTCTCTTTGCTTTGGCTCTTTCCGGCATCGAGTTCTCAACATGCCAAGTTGTGAAAGGCAAGGTCTCTTGCCTCGACTGCCCTGTAAACTACAACTTCTCAGGTGATTTGATTTTGGAAAACACTTGTCGAAAACAAGTAAAAAGATTCTACCAGAAATTTGAAACCTGTTATTCTGGAACTTATTCTTTGATGTGTTGCTTCAGGTGTTAAGGTTGAACTCAAGTGTGATAACGTGAAGAAATCGGTCACAACAGGGAGTGATGGGTCCTTTGACATTGAATTTCCTGTACAGACCTCGCCAGGAACTCCTAAGAACTGTGTAGCCAAGCTTCTTGGTGGTCCAACCAAGCTCTACGCTTCGAGGCAAAGCATGGTTTCAAAGATTGTAAGGTCTCGTAATTCCAACTCCTACACGATCTCCACCCCGCTTGCTTTTTCTACCGCTTGCCCGTCCTCCACAGGAAAATGTGGTAGTGGAAGGGACGTTGGCTCGTCCAAGACAATCGATCTTCCTCTGCCAAGGGAATGGGGATTCGCACCATCTAGCTACTATATTCCCTTCTTTCCTATTATCGGTATTCCTTAAGTCATTTCTTTGGATTTGTAATGCTTTTGTGGGTAGTATGCGATGCATAAGAAACATAGAAAGGTATGTCTCATATGTGTGTATCTTGTTTGAAGTGCGTAGTAATTTAACATAAAAAGGTATGTCTCATGTGTATCTTGTTGTAGTAATTTAGTATTATGGAAAGGATGCTAGGTGCTTAGATGTGCATCAATAAAGGTTGCCAATTTCATGTACATATTATTAGATGTGCATCAATATAGATTTGTTCCTATACCCCAACTCTCTCGTACGTTTTTACTCGTACCATACTCTCAGTTTTTGCTTTGATTTGATTGCATTCAAATCAGTTCAGAGATGTTGGTAAGGTTCGTACAAAGCTGTAATTGCGTCTCACTTGTAAATATGGAAACATTCCAAGTACATACGGATAGGTAGCTGCACCAAATTACAAACTCGTCATGTTTGGAAAAATTTTTCAAAAAAGTTTGAATTTAATTTAAAAATTGATAAATTTTGTTTTTTTTTTATATTTTAAACTCTTACTTTTTTAATTCTAATTTTATCCATTGCAATGTCAAATCAAAATGACAACTTTGTGATAAATCAATAGAAATTTTAGGATTTATATTTTTAAATTAAACTAATTCGAATAAAACTATATAAATTTCATTTGATTTAATGGATTAATTTAAATTTACTCTCTAAAAAAGTTTATACTAATCAGAGTGGATTAAAAAAAAACAGGGTCAAGGCCTAGTGTAATGTAATTGACTCAAAAGTTGTCCAAGTTAAATCCTCAAAAGAAAGAGTTTTGAATTTATGATTGATTTTATCGAAAATAATTTCTCTATCATGTAAAAGTGAGGTTGTGTATTATTAGACTTTTTCAGATTCTATTTTATTACTAGAATTTAAACTGAATATTACGATGACGATAATAATGATGATGATGATGATTATAAGAAATGATGATATTGGTCGGGTGGGGTTGGGCATTGGCTAAAACATGAATTAATTATTTTTAAAAAAAGTAAAATGACATCGTTCGATATTCCCAGTCGACATGGACCTGGGCCCTTCTGTTATCTGTAATCGTGTAATTGAATTGAAGAGGAAAGAGTAAAAGGTGCCCAGCTAGTATTTTTGTTATTTAATAAAATACATTCCATTCAATTTCAAAACCAACGCAGGGTATCCTCTTTTCCTCTCCCATGCCACCACCCGATTGAAGTCAAGTCAAAGTATTTGATCTAAATACAGACACAGTGGCCATGGCGATTCTGTACTCGGTGGTGGCTCGGGGCACGGTGATGCTGGCGGAGTTCAGCGCTGTTACGGGGAACGCCGGAGCCGTTTCCAGGAGGATCCTTGAGAAACTTCCGTCGGAAGCTGATTCGATGCTCTGTTTCTCGCAGGACGGATATATATTTCACATACTCAGATCCGACGGCCTCACTTTTGTCTGTATGGCCAACCACTCCTTCGGCAGTACGTTTCTTCCCATTGCGAGTTGTGTCATTGTCTTCTATTTAGTTGCAATTTTGGTCCCCAGAAAGGTTGATGGTTTCTTTTATGGGTTCTGATTTAGACTCATCTTTCGCATTATGTCGTTGCAATTATTTCGGTAGTTGGTGACCTCTATTGCAAGGCTTTAAGTTTCTACTGGAATTTCCTTGTGTTGATTAGCTAGTTTAAATTTCAAGTAATGGATATCAATTAAGAATCTTTCTTCTTGAATGCAACTATTACTGAGCTTCCCTTGCTTCAAAATTTTAATTGCCGTACCAGTTGTTTGTGCTGGTCTAGGCTGGTGATTTTATCCAAAGACCTCATTTGCCGACAATTAAATCATCAAAATTGGAGACATCTGTCATCAATCTTCCTTTTTCGTTGGGGTTTTATGTTTGCTTTTGCTTTTTGTATCTTTAATCTGGTAATTGGAATGTGCATCGGCAGGGGCAAGGACAGAGTTGTAATTCTCATATTGTTTATTTCAATTACGTGGCTCGTTTAGTGAATTCACGATTAGATATGTAAATTATTGCGGTTGTACAACAAAATTCTGTACGGACTTTAAATAGGAAACTGGAACTTGAGTGGTTAATTTCTCATCTCTTTTCTGAATTCTACGCTCAAGCATACCGTTGCATTTCCTCTTATTTATCTCCACCAATAAGGTTGCAGTAAATTAGTTACAATTCGTTGCTCCATTACCTTATGCTATTTGTTATATCAACTAAGTTTTACGCTTCAGTTTCCTGGTTTCTTGTTGTTTTAAGTACATAATGTATCTGTTCGGTCCTTGATAATGTATCTCTTCCGTCCTTGATCTAGGAAGAATTCCATTTTCATACCTGGACGACATTCACATGAGGTTCATGAAAAACTATGCACCTGCCTATGCTATGAATGACGAATTCTCTAGAGTCTTGCATCAGCAGATGGAGTTTTTCTCTAGTAATCCGAGTGCTGACACTCTTACTCGCGTAAGAAGCGAAGTTGATGAGGCAAGTATCTTCATTATCTGGAAATCTGAACTTTTTTGTTTGTCATATATTTCTCAGTTCAACTTTATGTATTCATGTTGGTCATGCTGCATGGCAGTACCTTATACTTTCTGAGCGTCTTGTCTTTCAAATTCACGAAATGCTACCTATTTCATTTTGAATATGCACACCTTCCTAGCCATTTACCATCTGCATCTACTGTTGTCAGAATTCTGGACTGTTTTGTGAAAGATAATAATTTCTGTTTGCATTCTAACAAAATTGACATAATTGCTTTTGCAATGTAAATGGTAGTTTATCACAAAAGCTGTGTGTTGCCTAGAAATTGGTTTTTCTTGGTACTATATTTAGTTCCATTCAAGGCATGCAAGTCCAGCTCTTTTATCTTTGTGACTTCTCCAGAGGTCAAACTCATGCATCCTCTTCTTTTGTTTTTTCCTTTTCAATTTTTTCATTTTGAAAACTAGGATTTGAAACAGAGGTTCCTAGACAATGGTAACTTTTACCTTCGCTCTAAAACCAAGATCCCTTTTCAAGTTTGTGGCGTATAAAGTATACTTCCTGTGTTGTACGTTCCTTTAATTTTCTTGTTTTTCTGTTTTTGTGTACAAGTGGAAATGTTGGAACTGGTTGGTTTTAGGTGTTTTTTGTGCTTAAGCAAGTCAATTGCAGATTCGAACTATTATGGTGGAGAACATAGAGAAAATATTGGAGAGAGGTGACCGAATAGAACTTCTTGTTGACAAAACTGCGACGATGCAAGATGGTGCTTTTCATTTCAAGAAACAGTCTAAACGCCTCCGCAGAGCTCTTTGGATGAAAAATGCCAAACTATTGTAAGTCCCCATGATTTTTGCCACTTGAGTTGTAATTTGCAAGTTGCTTTTTTTATTTTTCTGTTTTACTGATCAAATAACTAAAGACTCAAAATTTCATACCATGTTTTGTTGGAGGGAAAAGGAAAGATAAAAAGAAGGAAGTAATAGAGCCAAAAATCTTAAAAGTAAAAAATGATGATAAAAGAAATTATTGGGAAGTGTTGCTTCTGATAACATATAATGGCCTTTGTTTATAATTCAACTTCTGTTGTTAATCCTCTCTAGTTGTCATATATCTCTGCACTTTGTACACTTCTATGCATATCAGTAAGAAAACCTTCATAAAGCTTACATTGAAGTACTCTCTCGTTTCTCCATCTGTGATGTTCATCTCATCCTATCCAGTCATGAATATGCTAGTGTGATTTACTCTTAAACTGACTGATGCAAGTCTCTGGGCTTCTCTTCTATGTTTGCAGCATCCTTAATTAACTCTCTCTTTAATTATTAGAACATTTTTTGGTCTATGCAAGATTGATGTTCTTTACTCACTTTACTTGGTTAGTGTTTGAGACGATGTACTAGAAGGGAATGCAATTGGAGATGTATTATTGGAAAGGAGAATGTAGTGTAATGAATATTTAATAAAATTAAACTTGTAGTTATAATTCCATTGTTGAACGATATATGTGCACCTAAACCAAGGAATGAATGCTGGAATTACATCCCACCTGCCATGACACTAAAACGATCTCAGTTCACAACTGTGGGAGATGGGTCTGTCCTTGAGCTATCTCTCCTTCCACTAGAAATTGTTAATAATTTGTTTAGTAACTATTATATGAAATTGTTTGTGCTAAAAAACGTACATAGTAATTTATTGTGGCACAAGAGGGTATCAGTGATTTTCTTACTGTAGTTGTCATGGAAATATCATTCATGTTTTAAGTAGTTAATTTTAAAAAATTTATAAGATTTCGAGTGACCAAAGAATTTATATTGACATTGCAGGGCACTTTTAACGGTTGTGATTGTTCTGTTTCTATACGTAATAATCGCTGCCTTTTGTGGAGGCATCACTTTAGCTTCTTGTAGATCTTGAATTCCGGTTTTGATGGTGTTGAATTTGCACTGAGGTATTCCATGACCATTTGCAAGAGTCAACTACCTGAATTATGTCGAGGGGCAGCTTCATTGAATTATCAAGTTTTAAGGAGTACATGATATCTATGTATCTATAGAATGACCGTAACAAAATCATAGATTTTCGTACTGTTGAGGCTTTTGGTACAAGTAATTTATATGATTTGGGAAGCCTGATACGAGTATCAAATCTTCTGTGCTACTTAGTCTATTTCAACCTTATTTTCGTCTCAAAACGATGTCGTTTTGGATACGTTTACACATAAAACGACATTATTTTGGAACGGAAATAAGGTTGGAACAGGTTAAGTGATACAAAAGATCTGAACCCTTGACACGGCGTTTTGCATTCCAATGACCTCTTCAGGGAGAATCTGTATACATTCTGTACATGCCTGGATCTTTGGTGTGGTCAATTTTTGGGGTTCGTAAGGTTATTTATTGAGTTGCCGTATCAAAACAAATGTTGACTGAGCATGATGGCGTTATATATTAGCTGCCTTGGTTTATACGGTGTTGCTTAGCCCCTGTCATTTACGTATCTTGAAAAGAACAAGTGATAATCACTAAGCGTTTTTATGTGATTGAGCTGCTCCTAAAAGATTGTAGGATATAGGGTAGGGTAAGACGGTGTTTTGGAGGAGGAGAGAGACCTATTAACCAGTTATGTAGGCTAGTTCATCTTAATATGGTCTTCTATGAACTGTATATTCTTATTTCCTCTCCTTGCTCTGCTACATAGATGGTCAACTGTGTGATCCCTTCATCTCCTCAAGTTTAGGACTAAATTCCAAGTACTATAAAGATCATAAACTCTTGTCAAGTTCTCGACAACGAATGAATACTTTAAAACAGTAAAAGATGAAATAAAAAAATGGTCTCATGATCAATATGAACTTTAACCTAATACCTTGTGAATAAGAAAAGTGGTAGTTTCTTGTGTGAAATTTAACAGAAAGGAGGACATTACATGGCATTGGAAACATCTTTTAGCTGCAAAAAGAACTGAAGATTTTTAAAGCCACTCGTATTTATGATGTAATCGTTTTAAAGCCACTCATTTCTTCACCTACAGGGTGCCTCCCATTCCTCCTCGAGGATATGGCCGGGATTTGTCTCCCGAGATTTATGATGTAATCGTTTTGTTTCTTTCCCTTGTTACAAATAAAAAAATAAAAAAAAAGCAGCATTGACTTCCTCTAACCCACTTCCTTCCTTCCATTCATGGTCCTCTCCAAGTGTTATCTGTCATAAAACAGTGGCAAGATGTTTCTTTGGTCCCAAGACAACGAAAAATTACTGGAAGCAAAATGATAAATGGAAATTAGTAGAGCTGCTTTCTTCATGTCAGTCGATCCAAAGGTTCAAGTTATACTGACAATTGGTAGTAAGTTGGCTTTTAAAATGTTATCATCACTTGTATTTAATTTAATAGTTTGTTAAGTAATTTATTTTAAAATATTAATATGTTGCTTATTAGAAAGAGGTGATTGGTGGTATTACAGCGAACATATCAAAAATCAAGTACTAACGGTCTTCATTTGGTAGTGCCAAACTCACTTCCATAGTTCCAGAGTGGCTTAGCCAATTAAGGGAAGTGGTTTGGCACACGTCCTCAAAATGATGAGGTCTGTCTGACTATGATAGGCACCAAACCAAGCTGTTCATTTCTTGACCACGATGAAAGAATTTTTAATACATCAAACACAAGACAAGACAAGACAGGATTAGAGGTCTGCGGTTTGTCGTAAGTCGGAGTTAAAGACTAAAATCTTTACGAAATTGAGGCATGAATATCATTTAAAGCATTGCGCCAAAACTGGAATACGGAGCTGCCGCCTCCATCTCCGCTTTCACAGATTCCTTTTTCTGTACATAGTTTTCCCATCACTAGCAGTACTATGTCACTATCCCCCGTTTCCTCTTCCACTTTCTTCTCTGTTTCTCTCTCTCATGGCAACGCTTCTCAGACCATTCCCACAACCTCCTGCAATCAAATCATCTCCAATCAACCATGTACGGCACACCCCCTTGCTATCTTCTCCAAAACCTGCGTCTTCCAAGACGCGTCGCCTCAGAGTCCAAAGCGGCAATCTGGGAAACTTCCTTGACCTGAAACCCGAGTCAAAGCTGGGGTCTTTGGATATTGATCTGTCATGGTTTCATCCTTCTGACCGTTCTCGCTTTGATTTGATCGTTATTGGCACTGGTCCTGCTGGTCTCCGTCTTGCTGACCAAGTGTCCCGGTATGGGGTCAAGGTATGTTGCGTTGATCCTTCTCCTCTTTCTATGTTGCCAAACAATTATGGTTCTTGGGTCGATGAATTTGAGGGCTTGGGGCTTGGAGATTGTCTGGACAAAACATGGCCGATGACTTGTGTCTATATTCATGATCGTAGGACCCGGTATATGGACCGAGCTTACGGTCGTGTTAGTAGGAATTTTTTAAAGACTACTTTGTTGGAGAATTGTGTCTCTAATGGTGTTAGATTTCATAAGGCTAAAGTTTGGGAGGTGAAACATGACGAGTTTGAATCTTCGATTGCCTGTGATGATGGGAGTGAGATTAAAGCGAGCTTGATTGTTGATGCAAGTGGGTTTGCTAGTACTTTCATAGAGTATGATAAGCCAAGAAACCATGGTTATCAGATTGCCCATGGTATTCTAGCTGAAGTGGATTCGCATCCATTTGATTTGGACAAGATGGTGCTTATGGATTGGAGAGATTCCCATATGGAAAATGAACCTTATTTGCGAGCCAGCAATTCACGAATACCAACCTTCTTGTATGTCATGCCTTTTGATCAAAACTTGATCTTTTTGGAAGAGACCTCTCTGGTTAGCCGACCAATGTTATCTTACATGGAGATTAAGAAGCGGATGGTGGCAAGATTAAGACATTTGGGAATCAGAGTGAAGACAGTTATAGAAGATGAGAAGTGTTTAATTCCAATGGGTGGTCCTCTTCCACGAATTCCTCAAAGCGTGATGGCTTTTGGTGGGACTTCAGGAATAGTCCACCCTTCTACTGGTTACATGCTGGTTCGGGCAATGGCCTTGGCTCCTGTTATAGCTGATGCCATTGCCGAATGCCTTGGCTCAGCCAGAATGATCAGAGGGAGGGCACTGCATCATAGGGTGTGGCAAAGCTTATGGACATCGGACAGAAAATGTGTGAGGGAGTTCTACTCTTTTGGGATGGAGACTCTGTTGCAACTTGATCTGAACGGGACTAGGGGGTTCTTCGATGCCTTCTTTAGTTTAGATCCTTATTACTGGCAGGGGTTCCTCTCTTCAAGATTGTCTTTAAGGGAACTTGCCTCTTTGAGCATATCTCTATTTGGGCGTGCGTCCAATACGTCTAAACTTGATGTTGTTACCAAGTGTCCCCTACCTCTTGCAAGGTTGATGGGTAATTTAGCACTTGAAGCCTTATCGTAACAGAAGGCTGTGACAGTTCAGTGAATGTGTATTTGCATTTGCTTTAGCATGTTGAACAACTGATCCACATAAGTGCTGTTTCAGAACTTGTAGGTTTTAAAATGTGAACGCCCAACCAATTGACGAGAGATCTACCCTTTTGAGCCGCGGGGGGGGGGGGGGGGGGGGGGGGGGGGGGGGGGGGGGGGGGGGGGGGGGGGGGGGGGGGGGGGGGGGGGGGGGG
>JAOTIZ010000202.1:4481925-4501229 GCA_027123425.1 Erythroxylum panamense | reverse complement strand
TTCCCAAACGCCTAACCCAAGAAATAGAGATATTGTCCCTAGGACATAGAATATCCTTGCAATTTGAAATTATAAGAACAAAATAAGAATTATCCAAAGAACTAGAATTCAAAGTATGAACAAGGAGCTGACTATCAGTAAAAATGGAACCAGCTTGTAGCATACCATCACGAGCAAATAGCAAGGACTG
Organism: Erythroxylum panamense; assembly: GCA_027123425.1. Taxonomy (NCBI): domain Eukaryota; kingdom Viridiplantae; phylum Streptophyta; class Magnoliopsida; order Malpighiales; family Erythroxylaceae; genus Erythroxylum; species Erythroxylum panamense. The sequence continues at coordinate 4,501,039 of JAOTIZ010000202.1, read as the reverse complement.
ACGAAGAGCTAGCGCCTTCGCAATCTCAGGACCTCCATTGCCTTCATCATAACCAGAAATTGCCAAAGAAAAATAACCTTCACTGTTGGACCACACTTCCGGAGCTCAACAGGGATGTCCTAAAACGTGTGCTTGTGCTTGTTACCATATATGGTTATTCCAATTAACCCTCATTAGGCATCCTCGGTTCATCTTCATTCTTTGATACCATAAGTGTCGGGCCATATTTTTCGAATCATTCTTATACTGAAGCAATTATTCTATATTCAACTTTCATCAAGATACTGAACATCTTAGAGGCTGGATCAGAATTCGATCTCTTCATATAATTTGTAAACCTACGTCTCTAGTTTACTCCACATTGAAAATCATCTCAGTTAGAACCCTACAGATCTAGATATATTTAAAATCCCGAAGCATGTTCAGTAAAATAACACCAGTTCATACTATTCCAACAGATTCCTTCACTTTCCTTCAACCAAAACCTTTTTCTAATCAATTCAGAATGCTGTCAATTTTTATTGAGAGATAGAAAAATATGTCAGGAATCTATTGCTTCAAGAATCGCTTAATTTGGAGGTCGGATAACAAAGATTGGCTTAAGGAAATCAAACAAGGTTCTGTCCTCAATCATGTTGTAGCTATCTCGGAACAATTGACATAACTTTCACTAGAGATATTAGATCAAGGTCATTCTTAGAGGATTCGAAAGAGAACTTCAAGATCTACAACTTTCATGAAGACCTCTAAGACAGATTCTATTATCTACAGGGTCAAAAATAGGACCAGATGATAGGATCAGATGAACAGTGCACCAGACGATATGACGTTACCAGACGATACGTCATCACTAGACGAAGCATCCTTACCAGACGATACGTCCTCACCAGATGAAGTGTCCTCACCAGACGAAGCATCCTTACCAGACGATACGTCCTCACCAGACGAAACGTCCTCATCAGAGAAAGCATCTTCGCCAGGCGATACATCCTCGCCAGACGATACATCATCACTAGACGATACGTTCTCACCAGACGATGCATCCTCACCAGACAATACGTCCTATATTTCTAACCATCTCCACTTATAAGGACCATAACTTTTGACTCTGATATCCAAAAAATTTCATACTTTATAGCGTTAGAAAGCTAGAAAGACAAACTACAACTTCCATGAAAACAACTTTTTCAAATTCAACCTAGATTAATCCAGATTTTGTCCTAAAGTCAGAACATGAATTTTTACCTTATGGAAGACTTGAAATTTTGCACTATGCAAACTTGGAATGTCCTGAACTTAACCATTTAACTACCAAATTGACTCCATTAAACTCTCAAATCTCAACTTATTTGTCTCATCACCTTCAACTACATCTGATCAGTTATAATTCATATCTTCCTTTTCATAGTATCTGTCAGCCTCTCTTTAAAATCTCCACCTCATCTTGTTTTTATTCCATCCAATTAAAATCCTCTTTAAATTTCAGCAGAAAACTTCTTAAAAAGGGACCCCACAGAATCTTTGGCATTTTTGTTCTAATGGGATACAATCTTCTGGAAACTCTGCAGATTTAGAATTCTTGACCTTAGGCGCGCCCACGCCTAATCTTTGAATTTCACCCAGATTGAGGACTTTCGAACTTCTCGCCATATTTTCCCTCTTTTTGATCCTTTTTCGTCCTTTTGGTATTGAAAACCACCTGTGAACATTCAACAAATAATTCCATCAATTTATGAACATGAATCTCACAAATCAACCAAATTAAGTCCAAAACATATGCAATTAAAATGACTTATCAATATCTATAGATTACCTATGTTGTGTTCGTTGTTAATAATGTTCTTCTTCTTCCTTGTGTTTGACATACAGATTTCGAAGATTATGATCAACGCTTTTGCTGATAATCCTAAGGTTTACATATGGGAGAGTCGAGGTATATCTATCATTAATTTGGTAACTACTATTTAAGTTTAATTAGAGCACAATCTGTTATTACAGTTTGAATTTTGTTGGGATTTTACCTGCTTTATTGTCTATCTTTGCAACAAAGAACTGATAAAGATTTGTCAATTTACAGGAATGAAAAATGCAGAAAGGTAAAGACACCAGTATTTTACTTGGTTCGATAGCACAAAGCTATCTACGTCTAAGGTTCTCACTCGATAGTGGTGTAGGAAATTTCACTAAGTGAAGAAGAAGAGTGAAGAATAAATACAGAGATTTGAGTGTTCTATGAACACCTGCAACAAGAATTCCTCAAGCTTACCAGCACCCAAAAAATGGTACTCTAGCACTCTCTGAATTTTTCTTCTCAATCTTTTTCTAACTCTCTCAACTAGTGAATACAATCAAAATTGCAAGATTAAATTTCTGTGTATGTATCAATGTTCCTCTTTTTTGTCTGAAGCCTCTTTCCTTGTTTTTATACAGCTGAAGGAGATGAAGCATTCGGAAGATGGTTTTGAATGAGTCAAAGTAACTAACATGTGCTCTCCACGTGGTCATTAAGTGACTCCTTGATGCTGTGCGTTTTAGTCTGCCTTTCATATAACTGCTGCGTTTTGAATGTCCTTTAATGCTTCTGGCTAGTTCTCTATCACGTGGATGAATTTGCTTCATTCTTGTAAGTGAAACGACTACACCTTATGTTTATTGGCTTTATTGGAACGACAGCGTCTTGACTTCCAGCAGGCAGCAGCTGTGTTTGTGTTTTGTCACGTGAATATGTTTTTGTCTCAAGTCATTTTTGTGTCTGAAACACAGAGAACCTTCGAGAGCCTTGGTTCATGTCTCCTTCTTCGTTTCAGACACCATCTCCTCACATTCTTCAGCTTTTGATGTTTCTGAGTATGATTATTGGCGAAATAGTGATCTTTTCTCACAAATTTCATAACTTTCAGAGCCAAATCCATATATGGGACACTTAGTATGTGCAGATGCTTTTGTCGTTACAGCTGATTCAGTTAGTATGATTAGTGAGGCTAGTAGAACAGGGTATGCCTTCTTATTTTCTATTTTAAACATGTTGACCATCTGGATGTAGTTTTCTCCTTTTCGATTCTACATGGAATTTTAAACCATGTTTTTTCAGGAAACCTGTATATGTTGCGGCCATTGAAAACAGAATGAATTCTCATTCTGTGGTAACTTTTTCATGTTTGTTTAAAGAATTAAAGAGCATAGTGACTATAAGTAAGCTGAAAATAATGTGTTGCGAGGATAATGTTAAACTTATGCAGCCAATAGCACCATTTCATGTAACATTTGATGACACCTTTATCAACAGAAGAGTTACTAGAAATCTGCACAAATGGCGCCTTTATGTTTAGGCACAATTTTCTATAAGTTGCAGAACAACTCTTGAATTACGGTGGAAAATGACTTGGACCTTCTTTTTTGCTCTTTTGTTTTAGATAATCGGTCATTTTGTTCATTATGGATTCCAGTTATTATTGTTTCATGTTGGGCATGAATTCATAATCTCATAATCTCTTGAATTTTACAGCTATATATATTTGTGGAGTATCATCATCTAGTTATAATTAAAATGAGTTTTTATGTCTTTGTTGCAGATTTCAGAAAGCTGGAGCTACCCTCCCTTGAATGACACTGCAGAAGCTGCACGTAAGCTATGAAGCCCCTGCTCAACTTGGATTGATGCTGCGGCCATAGAACTCTTCATAGTCTGTCGTTGCTGCAAATTCTTAAGTTTTACCGTGAAATACTAAACTTCATTTGATGGTACAGGAATGCCAACAACAACAAGCAAGCATACAGGTTTCCTTTTTCTGTTATTAGCATATTCTTTGTTCTTCTCTACTAGTACGGCATGCATCATAGGAAGAGTGACTCAAAAAGACCTTTCTGATTTGGAAGTGTTATAGTCGCATATGGTGAATAGACAAAAATAGCCTCTCTCTCAACTTTGGGCCTACAAATCTTAAAATTTTATTTATTGCAATTAATTTGTAAATTATCGTGAGTTCTTGATTATGGATTTTTGGTGAATAAAATTATAATTTCCTTGATATTCGTATTTGGTTAGACTTGGGAGAAAGATTTGTAGGCCCAAAGTTGAGAGAGAGGCTATTTTTGTCCATTCGCCATATGGACCATCGGGCCCAACTTAATAACAACCCCTTCGTCAACCATCAAATCACACCACCCACCGTCTTTCTTCAAACCCCTAATGCTCAAATTCTAGGGTTAGGGTTTCCTAGTAATTGCTTTCAATGTGTTAAAAACTTCAGTAATAATAATAATAACAATAGTTGAGACACAGAGAATGTCTCAAAACGGGAAATTGATGCCCAATTTGGACCAACACAGCACAAAGCTCCTTAATTTAACTGTTCTTCAACGAATCGACCCTTTCGTCGAGGAAATTCTCATCACTGCCGCACATGTAACCTTCTACGAATTCAATGTCGACCTTACCCAATGGGTACACCATACCAACTTGATCCTACATTGCCTTTCGTTCTCGCGTTTCTTGTTTATTGAATTTTGCGTTTTTCTTTAGTTTCGTGTTCCTTTCCTCGTCAGTGATCTGTGGATTCTTCATGGCAGAGTCGAAAGGACGTGGAAGGATCTCTTTTCGTTGTCAAGAGGTTAGCTTGTGGTGGTGTTTTCTTCTCTTTTTTTTTTGGGTCAGAAATGTGTTGCTTCCAAATTATCATTGTTGACTGTTGCCGTTATCAGGAATACACAACCACGTTTTCAATTTATTGTCATGAATCGGCGAAATACAGGTTAGCGGATCATCTCTATCATTTGCCTTATTTGCTATTTGAGGTTTTTGAATATTCTTGGTTTTTGAGACGTGTGTGTAGCTTAGAAGATTAGTTTGGTGAACTTGATTATGGTTTTTAAGAATGTTTGTCTATGGATTTGGTTTTGTAATGCCAAAAAATAGAAATTCAGGCAAAAAGGAAGAAGGCAAAATCAGATAAAGGATCTACAATTGAACTCTGGATAATGGTGTCAACAGAACTTCACTCTTTTGGTTAATGCTGAGAATTTCTGAGGGCCTGACTTTACTGTTCGCATAAGGAAAGAGTAAGGTTTGATTCAGGGATGGTGTTATTCTACTGCTACGAGTAACTGCCTTAAGGGAAGGAGTGGATAAACCATAGAGTCTTGATGTATAACTGAAATAAGGGGAAGTGTCCTTAAAAATAGCCCAAACACAAGGGCTCTTAATAATAAATTATCTTTAGAAATTGTGCCTACAAATTGTATTTTGTGCATCTATGTAACCTATATATGATACTTCTGATTTTTTATTAATGGTCTTCACTTCACTATATTGTGCTCTCAGACAATTTGGTGGAAAATATACTGGGAGATTTTGAGTTTGAGGTGCAGGTTCCCTATCTCTTGTACCGAAATGCTAACCAAGAAGTTAATGGCATTTGGTTCTATAATGCTCGTGAGTGTGAAGAGGTTGCAAATCTTTTTAACAGGTACATCAGAATCTTCTGACAGTAGTATATGTACATAGTTATTTTTTTTGTGTAAAATTTCCTTATTCATGAACTATCTGCCTTTAACTTTTTAACTGTATGTTTTGTGGTACCAATGGTTATTTTGATCCTGATGAAAAGGTACATTTTGTGGGTTTGTCAAGCATAAGTAATAGGTCTACATGCTTTTAACTATAACTCTGACCCAACTTTACATAAAATGGTGTATTTGTACACTGGTTAGAGATTGTTATATATGTCTGCTTTATGCCTACATGCACTTAGTTAGAATAATTTTAAGATGAATAGGTGTTCCTCCTTTGGAGCTCTGAACTGTGCTTGTTTCTGCCAATCAAGCTACGTGCTTTTATGGAAATGGAAGGAACAAATTGATTTGGCCTTTTGAAAATCCCATATGCTTGAGAAATTTTTATTCAAGATGAGGAATTGCGCATTCACAAGTACTCTCGTGACTAATGCGATCATTGCATCTTCCATAGTATTGTGTTCGTTTTGTAATTCTTTTAGCACGACAACAGCATCTCATATGGACATTGGCATATGCTTGTTCAGCATACTGTAATGTTACCAGCTGTTCTCGAGGTTGACAGAAGATGAGGAGAAGGAATAGAAGAAAAGTAGAAGGAGAGAAGAAGAAGGATAAGAGTAGAGAATAAAATGATAGAGAATATTGTATTGTTCGTTATGTCCCCTCTGTAGGACGAGTGTGCCAACATATGCACTCATGTTTGTTGTAAGCGTGTAACTAAAGATAGAAAGAAAAAAACAATTACAGAAATAAAATGATACTTGCAACGTCAGTCCTTGGATTGTTTTATGGGCCTCCAGTCTCGTAGTTGGGTTCATAACACATACTTGTTTGGTCCTGCATGAATGCTGCATTTTTTCAATTATAACTTATTTCTAGGAAGAAAAATGGACATAACTCAACAACGTATGTTTGTTTAATAACTCTTCTTTAATCGCGGGTTATAATTTCTCTATGCTTTTGACATATACCAGGATACTCAATGCATACTCCAAGGTGCCTCAAAAGTCAAAAGTCTCCCCAACTAAAAGGTATTATTGATGTTACTTCAGCTTCTTTTACCTTTAGGGGACATGAAATAAGGACTCTTTTCTTGTCCCCTTTGTAGATAGTCTGTTATCTAGTAACAATTGCATTAACTTTACCTGGATTTATTTATTAGTAATTGTGATTATGTTTGTCTGCTTGCAATAGAACTTGAATACAAAAAATTGGCATAATATATTATCCAGTCAAGACTACAGATATTTGGTTATAATGTGATGTTTACGAAGTCATTCGTAATTCTACCCGGTCAATTTGTATCATAATTTAGTGAATAAGGACTTGAAGGTGTATGGATCATGATACAGGGTGCAAACATTCGGCTTAATTTGTATTTCACTTTAAGAATTATTCTTTCCTAGCTGTCTCATGCATTTAAAATCTCAAGTATTTACTGAAGGGGCCGTTTATACTATTGAAATCCTTGGATCTGGTTTTGGAAATTTCGTTATTGAAATTCTCTGGGAAATTTGGACATCTCTTGATAGGAATTTTTGTAGAGAATTGTATTATTTACGTAGATGTAGGGAACAGTAGCCGTATAACTCCTGGAAGATAACTCCCAGGCCAATACAAATCTGTATTTCCAGAATATGATCGATGATCCCCTCCCACTCTATACCGAATCCTATATATCTTCTGTCCCTCCTCATTCTCACTCTCTCTCTGTAACTAATTCCTAACCTATAGCCTATGTGGCATTTGTATTTGTTCCCTTACCCATTGTACCCCTACGGATGTGGGTTAGAATGTCTTATGGCTGTTTACTAATACTAATACTAGCATGCTGATAACTAGGAAGGGTGCTAACATCTCTTTAAAGCTCACAAAGCGTATAAATCTAAGAAAAGTTTGGGATTTAGCTGTGACTGTGGTTTTGAACTTTTTTTCATGTATCCTAGTTCATAGCTCTTGTAAAATTTTTGATTGGATTTGCATTGTTATGTTCTCAGTTACTTTCTTAGACACCCAAGTAAGGAATATTTCATGTGCCTGTATTTTGACATATTTCTTGTTGAAATTAAGAGTGTTGCAAAACAGTGAATTTGAGGAACTGGAATCAGTACCAACAATGGCACTCATGGATGGTCCTCTGGAGCCTTCATCTTCTACTGATTCCAATGTCACAGATTTGCCTTATGATCCTGCCTTTGTGAACTTCTTTAGTGTAAGCATTATCCTGCATTTGTTACATGAGTCTTAACAATTCTTTCCTTACTGCATTTTTGGACTCATCTGGTATTATTCTTAGATTTTAGTTCTGTTTCTGAATCCTATGCATTTTTCTTTGATTATATTTTAGAAAACATTGTATATTTGGTATTGAAAGATTACATTGTTAACATGTGTATCTAAGCATTCTAGTTGATAGTAATAGAATTTATATTATTTCAGATAGTTCTGGGACATAATTTTGATATATATGATAAATCCATTTTGTTTGGGTAGCATGTGATACTGTTCTTTGTTCAAAATATTTTCTTTTTTTCCCCTTGCAATTTACAGTGTCCATGTACTACTAGGATTTACTTCTTATATGCTTCTCAAAGACATCTGAACTCATTTTGGTGTTTCAATTGATGAAAAATGTTAATTGAAAGTCCTCGTTGAAGTTCTCCTGAAATTTCAACCAACTTGTAATACTGGTTCTTGTTTTTAAGAATGATTGCACTTACCCTCACCTTTCTGCACCAATGCATAGTGAGTTATGTTCACTGTTTGGTAGAGAAAAGAACACAAACAAATAGATTGAAAGAAGTAGATGTAATTTTTGTATTGATTCTGTAACTGGTGATTGTTATCCTCACCCAATATCCAATACAACTCAATTAATAACAAGAGCCAAGAACAAGAGAACAAAGAAGACAAAGACTGACAACAGCCCCCAGGAAAGAATCCCGTGCAGAGAAATTCTGCCCAATAAAATCAATCCTTGATTTCCTCCTAACTGTCATAAGCTACCCTCCTTATATACCTCTTACAACCTTGTCCCCATATAACCCCTTGCTGTCCTTTTGTCCTTGTTGTCAAATAACGGAATGCTGTCCTTTTCCCTCGGCACCTTTATTTCTTCTAGAGTAAACTTGAAATGGTCTTGGGCCTGCTTCTTCGTTTCTATCACTGTCCTATGAACCCTTTTATCATGGGCTCTTTACAGCTTTGCTCTTAGACCAGTCTTAACTCTTTTATTTACATTTATCTGGTTGATGGGGTCCCATGGATGTCTTCTTCGTGAATCATGCATGATATGTGAAAATGAAGAGCAAAAAAGATGGATTAGATAATGTGCATAAGCAAAAATGCATCTTATGGTATAACTTGAACTACATTTACCAAAGGAATTCACTCAACAGTAATCTTTCAATTAATATAGATGTGAGGCATCCAAATCTTATATTTTTCTTTACTTCCCTCTCCAGAGAATATTACCACATCTTGACTATTGTTTTCTAATTTGCCTGCATATAAAATCACAGATAATGTTTACCTCTTGTTTGACTGCAGACAGCTCTGACAATTGGGAGTGCTTCAAATGCATTAGTTGCTGGTCATCCTTACCCAACTTCAATCCCACTCACTTTGCCTTCTTATCCTACCACTGTCACCTCTACCACCTTGCCAACCTTGCAAATACCATCTCCTCCTCCTTCAGCATCTACTCCTCCAATGCGATCCATTGATTCCTCTGATATCAACACCAACAGCAACCGGGCTGCTAGTCTTATAAAGCCATCTTCATTCTTTATTCCTCCTTCGCCGTCTTCGACATGGACAACACCAACCATCTATTCTTCCATTCCTACTGCTCCTCCCCTTAATCCACCTATGAACTTGCAACGTTCCTATGGTGCTCCATTGCTTCAACCTTTCCCTCCACCCACTCCTTCGCCATCCCTTACTCCTGCTTCTTTGCCCACACCAAATTATGGGCCAGTATTCAGCAGAGACAAAGTTCGGGATGCATTACTGGTGCTTTTTCAGGTTAGTTTGTTGATTTATGGAAGCAAAAAAATATTAAATGCTGGAGTGAAGGATTAGGAGGCTTGTGTATTGACTATTGAGTTCAATTTTATAGCAAAACTCACATTTCTCACTTGATCCTTGAGAAGGTTCTTCCATTGCCACTTAATGATAATGATGATTAGTTGTTAACTAAGGCAAATCTTATAGGATTATGAATCTATTTGATCTCACCTACGTTTATACAACTTTCCAACCCCCCATGCCCAAGTTTTATAGTGTTTGGATAGGGCTTCTCTGATACGAAATTCTGGAGATTTTTGTTTTCCAGGGAGAAACTGTCCTACTTTCTTAGGGCATGTATCAATTCATGTTTCATTTTCTTCAAATTTTAAGGTTTAATCAATTTCATAGTTTCTGTTGCACTTTAGTCTTCATTTTGTTTCATCATCTTTGTTTTCGTAACCTTTGAATTTCAAAATTTTAGTTCCAAATGTTTTCTGAACCTGCTTTCATTCTACTCCTCTTACTGTTTTTGGACTTGTTAAAGTTTACAGTTTTGATGATTTCTATCTCCACTTGTCTTACTTTTTGAAATTTCTGAAAATCAATATCATTATTGTATTTCCCCTTTCAATGTCTATGACAGTCAACAGCTTCATTAGCTGTCTTTGGTTTTGGCTTTCAATCATATTAGTTTCTGTGTTGTTCCCAATATTGCTAAGACTCTTTTCCGTATGTTTGAGATGTCCTTGGCTTTTCTTTTCGCTTATCTTAGTTCTGCAATTTTTGAAAATAAATTATTACTGTTTGAAGTGCTTCATGAAAGATTTCATTTTCTACAATCCCATCTGGTACTATAAATCTTTACAATCTACTTGATCAGCGGCCTAACTAACTAGCAACGATTGAAGCTGCTGCTTGAGAATTTTGCATTTGGGTTACAGGCTGACAAAAAGCCACTAACGGTCAAACTAATTTTAAGGTCTGTTTTTCAAGAGTGCTAAAATGAATTTTAAGTTCCAGTATATGAAAGCGGGTCAAGTCTCACCATTTTACTATTGATTTAATCGGTCATGTTGATTTAAATCATCACTGTTGAACTCGTGAAGTTGATGGTTTAGATTTCACTAAATAAAAAAATCATGTGAGAAAAATTTGAACCTTAAAACTTTTCTAGAATTGACTTTGATGCTCTTGTGTTGTTCCCATATCATGCTGATTTGACTGCCGTTGTGTTCAAAGTGAATAGTTCAGTTTTTATTAAATAAATAAGCCGCATGTCAATGCAGAACATGAAAATAAGGAATCAGGACATTTTTGTACTAAAGAAGTAATGATTCGAAAATATTTGAGTCCTTGAGATGACCAATAATGTGGTTTTAGAAACTTGAGAGGAGGCAATCCCTATTAAAGCAATAATTGTTTTGAACTTTTCATTGATATTACAAGAGGATCTTTGCCATTTATGTTTCATAGTAATGTTAAAGAGTGTCATCACCTGGAGGCATCAATTTTTTTTTGCTCAGCTTCATACTCATATTGCATGATTACATAATCAAAACAATCGTGTTTTGGTGCAGTCGTTTGTTTATATAACCTTTGTATATCTGTGGCAGGACAATCAATTCATTGACATGGTGTACCGAGCACTACTCAATGCACATCATTCTTAAGCTATCAAAATAGACTATCGCCAACAACTTGATTGCTGGATTCTTTTGTTCAATTTTGTAGATAGTCTTCCGACCAGTATGTAAGCATCTATTTGTGTAGACATTTCATGCTTTATATACTGCATTAAATAACAACCTCTAATTCAAGATGTATAAATATGATTCTTATTGGTTTAGGATGCTGAAGCAATGTAGTTGAAATTTTTGGCCTATTCCAGGATAATAATAGATCTATTTCAAGTTGCTTATATACTGAAACAAATAATTCCCTGATGGCTTGGATGGATTTCTGATTGTTATATTATTGTTTTCTTCGTTGATGTGGTGTGATGAGAAAACTCTTTTGAGTGCTCTTGTGGGGTTACGAAAGAGTGTGAAGATTATGGATAAACTATTTCAGCCTGAGCAACTACAATTATGCAACCTAAACTCACATGTAACCAGGTGGGTATGTAATAATTAGAGAATTAAATAATTGGCAAGAGGAATATAATTGTGGTTACTGTATACTTGCTTGGAGAAACAGAAATGAATATGATGTTTATAATTTATATGCTTATCATATACAATTAATTAAGATGCCGCCTTCAATTATAATGCATACTAATAAATATTTTATTACTAATAATAATTATACATTAAATAAAAATTAAAAATAAATTATTTTTATTTAAATTTATTGTAATCTTTGATATAATATTTATGAATAAAGTATTAATAAAATATTTATTTTTAAAATAAATAATTTAAAATTATTATTTATAAAATAATATATTTTTAATTATTAAATAAATTTTATTTGAAATTTGTATATTTTAAAATTTATTGAATTAATTTTATAAATTAAATTATAAGTTAAATTAAGATAATTTTATAAATTAAATTATAAGTTAAGTTAAGATATTTCTAATTTTAGTAATAATTAATTAATACTATCAATTAAATATAATGTATTTAATTGATAGTAAGTTAAATAATATATGTTTTTGTTTCATATTTCAATTGTACTTAGTTGTTTCCTTATCACAAACTCTTGCTATAAATAATTTGAGAATTAATAATATTTATTGTTCTTTTTATTTTATATTCTGTCATAATTAATATTTATTATATAATGAAAACTGAAATTATAATATTTTAATTACTATGTATTGCTGATGATGATTATCTTTTTTTATATAAATTGTAGTTATTATTTATATGTGAAATATCTAAAAATTATTATTATATCATATTAATTGTGATTATTATTTATTATTATTATTTTTAAAGATAAGGTTAAAAGTATATAGTATAACTGCACAATATAATAATGAATTTTTTGCAATTTTTAAAAAAATCAAAAACTATTTTATAAAATTTTAACATTTCTTGAAATGATACTTGATATTGATTGATACTGGTATAATATCATACTATAACTCAATCCAGTCCCAAGTTTGTTACATTACTCGAAAGAATAGATACACCACGGAAATGATAAAAGAGTTTATTAAAGAGGTGACAATATTTTGATTGTACGGGAACTTTTAAAAGGGTATAACTGCAAGAGAAGTCCCCAAAATTACACTATTAAAGTTATTCTACAGAAAGCTTTTGATAGTATTAAGTGGGGATTTGTGCTCAAAGCATTGGAGATAATAAATTTTCCCTTATCTTTCATCAAGTGGATTTAACAATGCATAACTACTGCTTCTTATGGGATTTTGATTAATGGTTGCCCTATGGAAATGTTTAAAGGAAAAAAAAAGGTCTCAGGCAAAGGAATCCTCTTTCCCCTACCTATTCTTAATCTGCATGGAAGTCCTTACCTAACTCCTCAGACACAACATCTCAACTGATCCTAAATTCAGATATCACTTGAAATGTAAGGCAATTTCTCTAACTAGTTTATGTTTTGCGGATGATCTTATCTCCTAAGCAAGGCAAACGTCCAATCAGTCTCTCTTATGATGAAATCACTAAATCAATTTAAGGAGATGTCGGGCTTATGTGTTAATCTTCATAAGAGCTTTATCATACTTTCAAAGAGTGTTTCTGCAATGATCTAATATTGCAATTACTCAATGAAACAGTGAAATAAGGCAAGCGACAGTGATGATATTTGATTCAAAAGAGTGAAAATTACAAGCTTAAAGGGAAAAAAAAGTTCAGAAAAGGGATGAGAAAATAGAGAGAAAATGAGATGGGAGAAAGACTAATTCATAACAGATTTTTCTTGCACATTCTAGGCATCATCATCGTCTATAAAGCTGTCACTCATTCCTTGCACATGTAGGTCATGTTGTTATTCTTTAGCTGCTGACGTGGCCTGCCAAACAAATCCTTGCAGGTTTCTCGAAGGCATTCTATTCCTCATGCTCCTCCTTGGGCCTTGAGGGTCCCCTAGGTCAATGTCAATCATGGGCTCAGCTGTGCTCATAACAGTTCCATCCCCATCGAGAATGAGCTTGTCCTCAAGCTGCAAAGTAGGAAACAGCTTGCACAAGTGGTCTTTATCCTCCCAAGTGGCTTCAGATGCAGCTAATCCTTCCCAATGTACCAACCACTGCTCGACCAAGTGAGTAGAACGCTGCACTGTTCGTTTGACCAAAATAGTTGCAGGTTGCAAGATCATGGTTGCTGCAGAATCAACCATATGTAGGGGAGTGACTTGCTGCTCCGGTTGTCCTATGCATTTCTTAAGGAGCGAGATGTGGAACACCGGATGAATGTGGGCTGATTCAGGTAATTTAAGTTTATAAGCCACAGTGCCAACTCGACTCAGCACCTTATATGGACCGAAATATCGTCTCCCAAGCTTACTATGTCGTTGCAAGCGCACAGAATTCTAACAAAAGGGCTGTAATTTAACATACAACCAATCACCAATTGATAATACGAGCTCCCGACGGTGTTGGTCAGCAAAAAGTTTCATCCGAGATTGTGCCTTTCTCAAATTTTCCTTAAGCAAGCTAAGAACCTGGTCACGTTCAAGTAATTGACTGTTCACTAAAGGGTTACCAGTAGAATCTTTAATGTACCTGGTAATGGTGGGAGGTGGTCGTCCATATAGAATTTCAAAGGGTGTCATCCTCGCCGCTGTCTGATAAGCTGTGTTGTACCAGAATTCCGCCCAAGGAAGCATTTTTAACCAACCTTTGGCATTATCATCTACATAACATCGGAGATACATTTCAAGACATTTGTTCAATGCCTCGGTCTGCCCATCAGATTGTGGGTGATAGGTTGTACTTATGCTAAGAGTTGTTCCTTGCAAACGATGAATTTCTCGCCACAATTCATTAAGGAACCTCGCATCTCGATCAGTAACGATATCTGATGGAACCCCATGTAATCGAATAAATTCTTGGACGAAAGCTTCAGCTACTGTAAGAGCAGAAAAGTTTGTTGGAAGGGCTACGAATTGTCTATACTTAGACAACCTGTCGATGATCACCATAATAACCGACTTCCCTTTTACTAATGGCAACCCAACTATAAAATCCATGCTAATTCCTTCAAATACCAAATTAGGAATTTCCAAAGGCTGTAATAAACCACCAGGGCACAAAGTAGAATGTTTCATTTGCTAGCAAACCTGACACTTGTTCAAGAACTTCTGAACATCCTTTTGCATGGACATCAAAAAGAAATTTGCAGAAAGTCTATGCAAGGTTCTTGTGATACCAGCGTGTCCCCCAACCTGTGAAGAATGAAACTCATGCAAGAGTTGTAAGCGCAAGTCAGAATTAGAAGGGAGAACCAATCTACCCTTAAACAGCAAAAGACCATCCGTGAATGCGAAACCAGGCAAACTCATGGGATCCTGTAACAACTTTTGTTGTAATGTAAGCAACTCATTGTGAACCAAATTAGCCTTTCGTATATTCGAAACAAGATCAAAAGTAACAGACGAAATGGCCAAAAACTGCAAAATAGGCACTCGAGACAAAGAATCAATAGCATTATTCAACTTTCCAGGCCTATAAATAATATCAAAATCATACCCAATTAGCTTACCGAGCCACTTTTGCTGGTTCGGTGTTTGGATGACTTGTTCCGTCAGATTCTTAAGTGGTTGCTGGTCCGTAATGATGGAAAACTTACGCCTCAACAGGTATTTTTGCCATTTGGTAATTGTTTGCGTAATAGCGAACATTTCTCGCTGGTAAGTTGAGGCCTGTTGCATTCGATCACTTAATTGCTGACTGAAATAAGCAATGGGGTGACAATTCTAACTCAATACTGCACCAATACCCTTGCCCGAGGCATCCGTTTCAATAGTGAAAGGAAGAGTGAAGTCTGGTAACTCAAGTATCGGGGTTGTGCTCATTGCTTGATTCAGATGTTCAAAGGCCTTATTCGAAGCTTCAGACCAAAGAAAGTTGTCCTTCCATAACAAATTAGATAAGGGACCAACAATCATAGCAAAGTGGCGAATGAAACGACGATAGTAGCCGGTAAGGCCAAGAAATCAGTGTACCTCTTTCACAGACTTAGGTATTGGCCATGCTTATATTGCTCGAGTCTTTTCAGGATCCATTGAAACACCATGCTGAGAGATGGTATGGCCAAGGTAACCCACTAATTTGCGGCCAAATGAGCATTTCGATTGTTTAGAAACAAGCTTATGCTCCTGTAAAGCCATTAAAACCAATTCAAATGTTCCAAATGAGATTCCCAAGTGGCACTGTAGACTAAGATGTCATCAAAAAATACGAGAACAAAACGTCGAAGAAATGGGCGAAAGACATCAGTCATCAATGCCTGGAACGTGGATGGAGCATTGGTCAAACCGAATGACATTACGAGAAATTCATAATGCCTATCATGAGTTCGGAATGCGGTTTTACCCTCATCACCAGCTTTAACACGCATTTGGTGATACCCTGCTCGAAGATCCAGTTTTGAGAAATACTTGGCCCCATGAAGTTCATTGAATAATTCATCGATCGACGGAATTGGGAATCGATCGCGGACCGTAATGGCATTTAATGCTCTGTAATCGACATAAAATCTCCACGTCCTATGTTTTTTACGAACTAACAAAACCGAAGAAGAAAAAGGGCTGGTACTCGGTCGAATGATCCCTTCAGCAAGCATTTCGGCTTTTAATTTCTAAATTTCATGTTTTTGAAAATGAGGATAGCGATACGGTTTTACATTCACCAGATTGCTATTGGGGAGTAAATGAATCGCATGATCCGAACTTCGTAGCAGTGGTAACCCTTTAGGCTGCTGAAACACACTGTCAAACTGCCGGAGTAATGTTGCAATATCCTCAGCAACAGCCAAATCCTCATCTTCACAATCAGAGACAAGTTCCAATCGAAAATATTTAGCAATGGCATGAATTTTCTGAAGGCAACGTAAGCCATTAAACTGCACCAGCTGTGGCATTAGACTGGAATCCCCCTTCCATCGAATGGTCTTGTTGTTGTCTGTAAATTCGAAAGTTGAAGCTCTGTAATCTATCATTACTGGCCCCAAAGTCGATAACCAAGCAACGCCCAAAACCATGTCCCAACCCTAAATTGGCAATACATAAAAATCAACCAAAATTTCATGCTCCTGAATTCGCACCAGTACCTGTTTAGCCATGCCTGTGCAAACCAAACGCTCATCGCTTCCGACCAGAACTGAAAAACGCGATGTTGTCGTAACAGGTAGATTGAGAAATTTAGCAACTTATGTCTGCACAAAATTATGATTGCTACCATCGTCGAGCAATACCTGCACTGATTTCCTAAGAACCGACCCTTGAAATCGTAAAGTAGAAACATAGCAACCCCTGGCTAAAGCATTATAAGAAATCGCAGAATGTAGTTGTTCCTCGGCAACTGGTTCAGACTCCTGTGCTAGTAATAGAGGTGGCGAATCTGGGGGCTGAATTTTTGGTGGTTCGGTTTCTTCTTCCCAAAAATAATTGTGGTTTGGCCCGACACTTATGATCCCACGAATACTTCTCATCGCAATGGTAGCAAAATCCCTGAGCACGACGTTGGGCGACTTCTGTCGGAGATAAACAGTGAAAGGGAATTGTGGAACTGCCGGGTAAGGTAGCTGTGGCGGTTGCTGAATGTTGTTGTGTGGTATTGGTTAGGGTTGAAGTTTGAGTGTAAGGCTTAGGAGTGGGTAAAATGGGTCGTGAGTTACCCAAAGCTGGTTTAATGTGGCCTTTTTCCAAGGCAATCCGCTGCTCATGCAATTGGGCCAATGTCATGGCCTCCTCCAAGGTAGTCAGTTTGTGAACCAAAATTGAGTGTTTAATGTTGACTCGCAATCCCGAGATAAAACAATGAACCAGAAATGAAATCGGTAAAGAAACCGTTCGATTTGTTACAACTTCAAACCGAGAACGATAGTCACTAACCGTAGAGAGTTGCTGCAACTTTGTCAATATACCTTCAAGCGCCTCCAAGTTCTTGGGACGAAAACGCTCCAAAATTGCTGTCGTGAATGCTGTCCACCCTGCGAGTTGGCGGTTATGATGCATCCAATCATACCAATCTGCCGCGGCATCGTCGAAATAAAACGAGGAAATTGTAACACGATCCTCCGCTTGGATTTGGTAAAATTCGAAATAACGATCGGCTTGCATGACCTAACGATCGGGGTTAACGCCGAAGAAACGAGTGAGTTATACCGGTGCCGGCTTGTGCCTACCCAAAGGAGTAGACCCCGATCCTTCACCAAACGACATCTCCCCTGTTTTCTTAGTTCCCATGGAAAAACGGCCTAAAACCTCCTATAATAGTAGCTTCTGGCCTTCAAAAGACGAGACTGAGGTGTCAAGATCACGCCGGAATACTGCTTGAGTTTCGACCACCAACTTGACAGTGTCATCCAAAACTTTCAAAAGAGTATTGTGCTCTGTCTTCTTTACAGAGAGCAATGAAAGCACCAATGCAATGATCTAATATTGCAATTACTCAGTGAAACAGTGAAATAAGGCAAGCGAGTGATGATGATATTTGATTCAAAAGAGTGAAAATTACAAGCTTAAAGGAAAAAAAAGTTCAGAAAAGGGATGGAAAAATAGAGAGAAAACGAGATGGGAGAAAGACTAATTCATAACAGATTTTTCCTACACATTCTAGGCATCATCATTGTCTATAAAGCCGTCACTCATTCCTTGCACATGCAGGTCATGCCGTTATTCTTTAGCTACTGACGTGGCCTGCCAAACAAATCCTTGCAGGTTTCTCAAAGGCATTTTATTCCTCATGCTCCTCCTCGGGCCTTGAGGGTCCCTTGGGTCAATGCCAATCATGGGCTCAACTGTGCTCATAACAGTTTCTCACCTCTCATATGTTTTGACTTAAACTACGGGTATGGAAACAAAAGCCCCTCTTTTACATTACCTGGGGATACCTATCTCTTATAGGAGGTTTAGATTCTGTGAATGTCTTCCTTTGATAGAAAAGATTCAAAAAAAATTGAGGTCTTGGTCTAATAGAGCACTTTCCCATGGAGGGAAAATTCAGTTACTAAAATCAGTTATCATGTCTATGAACATTTATTGGTGTTCATACCTCTTCTTTTCTAAAGGGCTAATTAAAACAGTAGAGAAATTGATGAAATAGATTTTGTGGGGAAAAAAGAATGGAGAGAAAGGAATAGCCAAAGTGAGTTGGAAATATGCTAACCAAAGGAGGAAGGTGGGTCAGGACTAGAGTCGATCTCTACTAAAAACAAATTTATGATGACAAAGAGGATTTGGAGAATTTTTAATGATAAAGAATCAATGTGGACAAAAGTGATTTCATTCGTATATACTAAAGGGTAGGAGTTTGTGGGCTTTAAAATCCAGGTCAGTTATACCTTGTAACACCCAAATACCCCCTGGAAGGATACATTGATGCCACCCAAGACAGAACAGACAAAACTAAACATCACACTGATATTTATTTTATTTAGTAACTCAAACCCACACA
>JAOTIZ010000202.1:4449136-4467879 GCA_027123425.1 Erythroxylum panamense | reverse complement strand
GCAAGGTTATCGAGTCACATGTGTCACGAACCGAATCGGGGTCCGGTCTCCGGGCCGGGTTCCGACATATATGGTATCAAAGCAAGTGTCGCGGGGATGGGCTCTCATCCCGGGACAGTTGGGGTCCGGTCTCCGGGCCGGGTTCCGACAATGTTTTTATTCTTGTTATGATTTCCATCTAGTCAGTTCTTGAAATCATTGTTCAGTTTTTGTATCTGTGGCACCACATTTTCCTTTAAAATAGGATGGCCTAGTGCGTCATTTAGGTACGAGAATGTTTTTAGCTATATTACAAAAGAAACAACAACAGAGAGTTATCAACTTAATGCAAGCATCATCTCAAACATTAGGTCTACTTTTAGTTCTCAGTGAAGTTGAATGAGTAAATGAATTGCAAGAATGCCTTTCTACACTCATACACACCGCATCATTTTATATATGTGCATCAATTTACTGTTTTGCAGTTCTCAAAACAATGAGAAACTTTAGGAGGCTGTGGAAATGGTGAAATCTTAAGTTGCTTCATTTTATCCACAATTCTCTATAATTTACTTATAGCAACCATAAAACTTTAACATGTTTAATTTAATTTTTCTTAGCAACCATAAAACTTTAGCATGTTTAATTTAATTTTTCTTTATGGTGCTTACCAAAAAATATAATTGTTGCTTTAGATATAAAAGGAAAGGAAATATTTTGAAATTATTGAGTAGATACAACTGTAAATTAGTTTATTTAGTTCCCTAGTTTATAGTTTCCTAGTTAGTAGTTTCCTTTTTTAGGTGATTCCTACATTGTATTTATACTACAACTCTGTAACCTTTTAATGATAATAAGCAGAAAATAATTTTATTCCTCAAAACTACATGGTATTAGAACACTAGGATTTTTGCCCCAAACTCCTTGCTTTGCATTTTGTAGTCGATTTATTCACTCTAAAGTTTCAATTTTTTTGTTCTCCTCATCCTTTAAGTCAAATTTTCCTATTTTTTTATTTATTTTTTCCCTTTAAATACTTACTCTATTTTTTTTCCTACCACATCATGTCAACAATCTCTAGTACCTCCTGTACATCTTGTCAACCAATCGACCAACCATCTGTCACCTTTGCTCCAGCCAATTTGGATGTTGTTGCATTGCCATCTTTGCATATTACAGTGGTGATGTTTAATGGTCAGAATTTTTTGGAATGAGCTCAGTATGTTAAACTAGCCTTGGATGGCAGCGAAAAACTTAGATTTTTGACAAGATAGGAGCCAAAACCAACAGCAACTGACCTCACGTTCTGGTGCTAATGTTTTGAGAATTCTCTAATTACATGACGGTTGCTAAATTTCAGAACTGATTCATCGTCCATTCATGTGCATGGATGCAAAAAAAAATTGGGATGCTATTAGAGAGATATACTCTAATCTTGGGAATTCCTCTCAAAATTTTCAATTGAAAAAGAAATTGTGGCTCTCTTAACAAGGCGATAGAGATGTCACGACTTATTTAAATGAAATGCTCTCTCTTTGGCTAGAATTATATTTGTGTTATGATGATGCATGGAAGAACCCCAATGATCTTGCAAGGGTGAAAAAAAGAGAGGAAGATGATCAAGTCTTCATGTTTCTCACTAGAGTCAACCGTGACTTTAATGAAATCAAGGGCCAACTTCTTGGCTGACAACCTTTACCTTCAATACGAGCTGTGTTTTCTAAACTACGCTAAGAGGAAGCCCAAAAACGTGTTATGAACGAACCTATCCACTTTACACAAAATGGAGACAACATGGCACTGGTTTCCAAAGGTGTTGATGGTGGTAGTGACAAGAAAAAACTGTTTTCTTGTGATTTTTGTGGAAGTCGTGGCATACAAAGGATAAGTGTTGGAAGCTCCCTGGAAAGCCGCCTCAAAACAAAAAAGAAGGGGGGTGAGAAAGCTACTACAGTTGTGGCTGAAACTTCTCAGGAGCAAACTATTTCTTCAAACTCGATGCCTTTTACCAATGATCAACTCTAACACTCGTATATGCTTTTTAACTCTCCAAAATTTTCTCTTAACAATTCTACTACAGCTATGGCTGAAACTTCTCAGGAGTAGACTACTTCTTCAGACTCGATGCCTTTCACCAAGGATCAACTCCAACACTTATATAGGCTTTTTAACTCTCCAAAATGTTCTCTTAACTCCTCTTCCTCTTGTGGTTCAGCCCAGCAAGGTATTTCTTCTTCCTTTTTGTGTTCAAATCAATCTTTTGGTCCTTGGGTCATATATTCATGGGATATTAATCACATGACATATTGGTCTCAATATTTTTCTTCTTATAACCCCGCTGCAGAAAATAAAAAATAAAAAATGCAGATGGCAAATTTGCTACCATTGTCGACAGTGGAGCTGTCAAAATTTCAGCCAAAATTATCCTTTACAATTTCCTTCATGTTCCTAAATTATCCTGCAATTTGTTGTCCATTAGTAAACTCACCTATGACCTTAACTGTTAAACTAGTTTCTCCTCTTCTATGTGTTTTTTCTAGGACCTAGCTTTGGGGACGATGATTGACAGTGCCAAGGAATGTGCAGGGTTGTATTAATTTGAAGATGGATTGCATTCAGGTATGGCTATCCAAAATTCTTATCATAAGGTAAAGTCTATGTCTAATGATCAAGATGTTTTGTTATGGCATTTTCGTTTAAACACCCCAATTTTTTCTATTTGAAACATTTGTTTCCTAAGTTTTTTATTATAAAGATCCATCTTCGTTTCAATGTGAAGCATGTGCTCTAACAAAAAAATCACAAATCTTCTTATCTCTCTTGACCTTACATTTCATCTGAGTCATTTCAACTCATCCATAATGATATTTGGGGTCCATCACAGATTCTCACTTTTTTGGCAAAAGATGGTTTGTTTCTTTCATTGATGATCACACACGACTCACTTGGATTTTTTTATGAAAGAAAAACATAAAATTGTTGATATTTTTAAAAATTTTCACTCCATAATTCAAAATCAATTTAATGCAAATATACGAATTCTTAGGAGTGATAATAGCAAGGAATATTTTTCCAAAGTTTTGGACAATTTTTTTTTTTGAAAAAGGGATTATACAACAAAGTTCTTGTGTTGATACACACACAAAAAACGATGTAACGGAAAGGAAAAATAAACATTTACTTGACATCACAAGAGTATTGTTGTTTTCAAATAATGTGCCTAAAACTTTTTAGGGTGACATTGTTTTCTTAATTAATCGTATGTCGTCTAAAATCCTGCAACTTGAAACTCCTATGCAAAAGTTTAGTGAACATAACCCGGATCCTACATTTTTTTTGGATTTACCATTCAAGATTCGATTGCATTGTTTTTATCTCCAATCAAGATAAAAATAAAAACCAAACTTGATCCTAAAGCAAGAAAATGTGTCTTTTTAGGGTGTTCAGCCTCTTAAAAAGGCTACAAATGTTTTGATCCAATTTTTTAAAAAAATATTTTGTAATCATAGACACCATTTTTAAAAAAAAAACACCTTTTTTCTCTCCTCCTTTTCAAGGGCAGCATTTGGTCAGGGGGACTCAAGAAGATTAAGTGGTAAGTATGGTTGATTTGCATTTTTTAGTGTGAATTTTCAATTTGTAGGAAATCATTTTCAAAATCTCAACCACAATTTGGAAGAGGAAAACAATTTTGAAAAGGAAAATAATTAAGGCAAGGATTCAAATTTAAATGCAAATAATTTGGATAATGAATCTGTCATAACTAGAAACCTAAATGCCACACAACAGACTCCAAAATATAACAAGAAATTTGGTCAAACATACTTTATGAAGCACCTATCAAAAGCGATACAACTAATCATGCCTATGCATAGCCCAGAAAAAGCCTCACGATCAGATACAATTTCTTTTAATCCTATTCCATTAAATCTTGAGTCTAATCTTGATCTTTCTAAGTCTGATATGTATTTACCTGTGGCTCTTAGAAAAGGAATTAGCAAATGCACTATCAAATATCCTATGTCTAACTCTGTCTCTGTTCAAAACTTATCTCCTTCTTTTTATTGTTTTATCTCACATCTTAATCATGTGGAAATTCCAAAATCTATACAAGCAACTTTACAAGTTCCTGAATGGAAGGCAACAGTTTTGGAGGAAATGAATGCTCTTAAGAAGAATCAAACATAGGTAAAAGTATCTCTTCTGGCTGGAAAGAAGTTGGTAGGATGCAAATGGGTGTTCATAATCAAGTGTAATTTTGATGGAACGCTCGAGAGACACAAAACAAGATTGATAGCAAAAGGTTTCACTCAAATTATGGCATGGATTACACTGAAACATTTGCTCAAGTGGCGAAACTCAATACAGTGAGGGTTCTATTATCTGTTGAAGTGAACCTAGATTGGCCTCTATACCAACTAGATATGAAGAATGCTTTCTTGTTTGGAAATTTGAAGAAAAAGTGTTTATGGAACCTCCTTACAACTTTGAGGCTGAGTTTAGATCCCAAGTGTGCCTGTAAAAAACTATATGGTTTGAAATAATCACCTTGAGCTTAGTTTGAAAGATATGCAAGTTCAATGAAACAACAAGGATATTATCAAGGTTAGACTGATTACACCTTATTCTTTAAAAGGAAGGAAAGTGGGATGATGACTGTTTTGCTAGTATATATAGAAGACATCATTGTCACAGGTGATGATTGTGAAGAAATCAACAACTTGAAGGCTAGTCTGGCAAGAACATTTGAGATCAAACACTTGGGATTACTGAAGTATTTCTTGAGAATGGAAGTTGCAAGATCAAAGAAGGGGATCGTGGTAAGCCAACAAAAATATGTATTATATCTGCTTTCTGATATAGGTATGACAGGTTATAAGCCAACTAACACGCCTGTAGATCACAATGAAAAACTTAGTGATGTTAGAGGTGACCCAGCTGATGTTGGGAGATATCAAAGATTGGTTGGGAAGTTAATCTATTTGTCTTATACGAGACTAGATATGGCTTTTGCTATCAGTTTAATCAATTGATTTATGCACTCTTCTAAGAAGGTTCATTTGGAAGCCACCTACCGCATTTTGAAATACCTTTAGGGATCTCCAGGAAGGGGGCTATTTTTTTAGAAGAAGGCTCAAAGAACTGTTAAAGTGTTTACTGATGCAGATTGGGCGGGTTCGGTCACTGACAGAAGATCTACTAGTGGACACTGCTCATGTGTATAAGGAAATCTAGTGACTTGGCGGAGTAAAAAACAAAATGTAATGGCTCGCAGCAGTGCTGAAGCAGAGTTCCGTGCTATGGCCAATGGGATTTGTGAGGCGAATTAGCTCAAACGGGTCTAGAGGAGCTACAACTACCATTGGATGGTCCTATGAAACTATACTGTGATAACAAAGCTGTCATTAGCATTGTTAACAATCCCGTGCAGCATGATAGGACTAAATATGTGAAAATTGACCGTCACTTCATCAAAGAAAAGCTAGAAAATGGAGTGATTTGCATGTCATATGTTCCAACCACACAGTAAGTAGCTCCTTACAAAAGGATTGTTCAAGCCAAGCTTTGATGGAATCATCAAGAAGTTGGGACTTATAAATATATATGCCTCAGGGAGTGTTAGCTTAGATATAAAAGGAAAGGAAATATTTTGTAATTAGTGAGTAGATACAACTGTTAATTAGTTTATTTAGTTCCCTATTTTATAGTTTCCTAGTTAATAGTTTCCGTCCTAGGTGATTCCTACATTGTATCTATACAATAAACTTTTAATGTTAAGCAGAAAATAATTTTATTCCTCAAAACTACAATAATCAAATTAAGGGTTCTTTTTTTTGTTTTTTTAACAAATCAAAATGTCTGCAAATGAAAAATAAATTATTACCAAGTCATGGTATTTACCAAGAAATAATATCTTGAACAAAACAAATGAAGCCTAGTTTTCAGCAAAAGAATAAGAAAGTAAAAATATGCAAATATTCAGGAGTAGTAAAGTTTTATCTCTGAAATTGCTCCTTCAACACAAACCTGCTAAAGGGCTTCAATTGAAAGGGTTGACTGTAAAGCTCAAAGTCAAAAGACATATTAAGCCACTTCTACCAGTGCAGAGGAAGGTTTCAGTTGAATCAAGCCATTTCCCAATTTGTAGGGCTCCCAGCAGACTATGGTGAAGTTTTCTATTAGCAGATATTTCTTCTTCCCGTGTTCACGTCACATGAAGCTTCTTTCTAAGTGGTCGACATAGTTACATAACAAGAATTAAGCTTCTGGTGATCTGCTGCAAAAGATCAGTAATTGCATTCCATTCCAGAACACTTCTTCACTTCAACTTCCCTCATTGTCTGGAAACACAAACTGCAAGTCTTCATTATCCCTATACACTTGAACAAGAGCAGCAGCTTTGTACACGAACATCCCAAACATGGCAGGCACAAGCTGTAAGAAACAAAAAACAGTAAGCAACACCTTTATCCCGAGGAAGGCACTCCTAGAGGGAAGTACCTTCACCAAATAGACGCCAGCTAGGACTCAACTTCAACTGCAGAATATCCTGTCTCATGTCCCAATAGAAGCTGAATGACTACTAACTGAACTCAATTCGATGATTGAAGCATGACCATTTATCAACAAAAGGAAAATGATTAGGTTTTCGGTTACCTGGAAATCAAAATAATCTGTGGAAAAATAGTGGTGAGACAGAATCCAGAATCCATATATTGCAGACGGAATCACTAGCCTTGGAGATGAAAGTGCAATGCCACTGCCCTTAATCAATCTCTCTAATGAGTCCCTAACATCTTCACTTCTTATCCCAATTCTGAGGCAGAGAGGTAAATAGTTATCAAAAAAGAAACAAAATAAAACAGAGGACAGCAAATCAAGGCAGACGTTCTTCACTGTACTTTTTGGACTTCTTTTTCATAAAAATTTGAGGGATCATTTCCTTTGAAATATTGTTCACATGTTGGTACAAGAGTTGCAGGTATAAGCAACTGCAAGACAATGAAGCTGGTTAGAATACCAAAAACAACACAGAGTCAAACTTCTCTTTTCTGGTTTTGGTTTACTTGAAGCGAGCAGAGAGAGTAATAACCAGATGATCTTGTTAAAACATCAAACCAGAGCAGTTTTAGGATGAGCAGATTATTAACTTCTCGTTGTAACCAATTACATCCTAGATGGGCCTTAAAAGTCTGATGATTGGAATAAGATTTCATTTCCAACATTGATTTTTTACATCCAAAGACAAAGATTTCTTAGTATCTCTAACCTGAAAAATACTCCAATAGCATAACTAATGGCAGCCTGTAAAATCAATAAATAGGTGAGTCTTTTGCCATTTCTTGAATCAAACACTAATTAAAATGATTCTCTAACAAAGAAAAGAAAGATGCGTATTATGCAGCCACTTTGAAGACAATAAAATTAGAGAAACTAAGCAAACTAACAAATTCGAATTTGAGATGCATTTTCTGAACCTCATATTAGCACCGACAAACAACGATGTTTCATTCTTTTCCGATCAACTTATAGAAGGCCGATAAATCTTCCACCTAGCAGGCTAAATTAAATACAGATTGCTGAAGATACATTGTTTTCTTATGAACATTCCCTAAACATGCAATTGCAGAATTACGGTCCTTGCTAATTTTCAACGCCATCCCCTTTTAGTAGGCCTGGTAACAAAGAGCATAAAAGGATATGGTTCTAGACATGCTCACCATGTATGACTGAACCTCCGAAACATATACATTTTTCTCATGAAATACCCATTAAGATTCAACTTTCATGGGACTCCAATTTAATGCCTTGTTATTAACTGGAAAAAACTTCAGATTCAATTGCTGAAATTAACTTTTCAAAAGATTTTGTTGGAGGTTGATAACTAAAATGAAAATAAAAGGCATTCTTTTTCTTAAATTTTTAATCACAAAGTTTTGTTTGGAAAATTTACATCAAGTAAATGTCTTTTTTCAATAAATTCTAAGGTAATCAAAATTTTTAGAAAATAACTGACCCTGAAAAATTAAGAGATTGATTTATGCAATTTAATTATCAAAATTTACAAATTCAATTTTACTTGTGAAAAGGCTTATATCTTAGGAGCTTGCAAGTTGAACCCTAATTTCTTACCAATTGCAACCAATAGTAATAAAATGAGTATTAAACTGGATTTAGATTATATTCAACTGTATTTCGATTAGAAGTATAGATTCAAATCACAGGACAGTATTTCATTTAAACATCTATGATATTATTGCCCTAGTCTTATTTCTCCTTCTGTTCTCTCAATTTATAATTTATATAATTTAATTTTTTTCCTAGGAGGGAGTTTATTTGAAGAATGAGGGCGAGCTCTCAGTTTCGCCGAGTTTGAATCCATTTTCTATTGTTACTAATTTCCGATAAAATGATGCCCCTCAATGGATTCGCCTATATAAGCCGCAGCTAAGGTTGCAAAAATAAAAGCTTGAATAACGCTTGTAAATAAGTCAAGGAACATGACAGGTATAGGAACCACTAAAGGTATCATTTTAGTATGAACAAAATAATGCTTTAAACAATCCATACATGGACCTTATGGAATGTACAGGCATTTAAAATTGCATTAGGAAGTTCAGTGTGCTAATGAAAAAAGTTATACTTTAAGGTCATTTTTATGTATTCAAGATCAATAAAGCGATGAACAATTCAGTTAACTCAGCAAAGAAATTCAAATTATAATTCATTTTTACTTCTTATAACAGTGACAAATTTATAATAATGTTGCTTTTATCTATTAACTCGTACCTGGACTGATAAAGTTATCAAACAATAACCATCACAAGCAATTCCAATACCAATTGACAACAGCATCAATTCCCTTTTGAGCTGCAGAGAAGAAAAAGAATCACCAATGTTATATACTTTTTAAATAATATCTTAGGTATAAATTGCTCCATAGACTACAAATGAAACACAGTAAGAAGTTAGGAAGAAATGGAAATCAAAATTTGGTCTCTTTACCTATAGACCACAAGAAGGTAAAGAGGTTTAGGTCAATTTAAAAGAACATTTATATAAGGGGAAAACATTTAGTCATAACAAAATCTAGTATCTATATGACAACAGATTTCACATAAATTTCCGGTATCCCTGACGAAGAACAAACGGACATCAATAAAAAGTAAAGCTCAAAAACAAAAGCAAAGTTTGTATCTGAAAGGAGTAACAGTTAACCAGCAATAACTTCATCATATACCATCAGTAACATAAATGTTATTTGAAGGGCAAGCTAACTTTAACCTAGTTCTGAAATAAAAATTATAGCATTCTTCAGTTGAAGGAAGTATCATACAGCTTCATACTGCAGAAAGTTCAGTTTCTTTCTTTTGTCGCTATCATCTTGCAGTCCCTGTAAACAAGATGAATGTATAAATGACAACCAACCATAAGTTCTGAATAGCTATCATGACAACATGACATACCTCAGAAACTTCTTTCTTATTCACTGGCGCTGAGTTGCTACCCAACACCCATTCTTGCGTTCTAGATAGCTTCAGGAAACCATCATCGCTATCACTTCCCATAACCTATTTATTTTACAGCCATAAAGTGTTTTTTTAATGGAGCACGTGAAGAAAAAAGAGCATCAGAATCTTCCAAAAAACAAATGAATGCAAGTGATGAACTAAGAAATTAAATATTGGTAAGAATGTCCAAAAGCAGATGCAAATGAAAACCACTCAAACGCATTAGAATCTCGTCAGTGAACAAAAGCAAGTATAGTTGAAGCACCTTCACAATAAGCAATTAGTTGCTGCTGCAACAAATGAACATAACAATTGCAGCATCATTTTCAAGCAAGTAATTGGTATCAACCCCATCTTATTAAAGTTAGTGAACAATCGGACTACCTTCCTTTTCTACTTTAAATGCTTAAATGAGAGAATCTATTACTTTCAAAGAGAACCAAGTAAGTCAAAGAAGAAAGTGCAAGACACGCCTTCCAGCACCTCTAATTTCCTTTCCTAGATGGTATGAGAATTGAATCTAACAGTTGTACCTGGTTTGTCTCTTTAGGAGAGTCAGCAAGTTTACCAACATCTTCATCAACAAATTTCAGAACTTCTCTCTGCCAAAGCTTATCAGAAGCTTTGGATATAAAATCACCTTTTGATTTCCTTTCCCGAAGGAACATTTGCAAAACATCTTCTTCTGAAAGTTCACCAACTGAAGAACAGAAAAACGATTGAGTAAATGAAGAAAATGGCATAACTTGCAGCATTAAAATCTGCAACAGATCTTAAAACAGAAAGGATAAATCAACCTGTAAGTACAATACCAGACACTTGAAAATACTTTGTCCATCCCAATCCTAGCTTACATACACTTAACCACAAGTAGACAAAGAAAAACGAATAGCTACAGACCGTCAAGTTAAGGCTGTTTACGTTGCAAAAACAAATCATCATAACCATATGGTGACAGTTGATGAGACTAAAAGACCACATATCGAAATGAGGCAAGTCCAAACTGAATTCTTTGCATAAATAAGCATCAATACATTTACTTCCCACTTGACACGCAAAGATGACTAAAACGATATCATTGTTTCTAATCTTTTTGTGTGTGAACTCAACAAGACAGTGGGAAGATTTGCATCGCATTGGCACTTCGTGATCAGCTCAATTTTACAACTATAGCTACCCATGCCCACATCATACACGAAATGTGATGGGAGCTCCATCCCCATGAAATAATATCCAACACGAAAATAGGTGGTGTGGTATGTCAAGCTATGTGCTCCTAAAGGAAAATTAGACATTTTGTATGCTGTTCTGTACATTTTCCATATGCAAGTTATAAATTTTCAATACAAACCAAAAAAGGCCTATAAGGTTACCGAGAAAAGCAACAAGAAACAATCTTTCTTAAAACCATCCCATTTTCCATAGAACCAAAAAGAAAACAGCAAAATCGTCATGGATAAAGAAAAATGAGAGAAGGTTCATTTAAATTGAACCTGGTTGAGCGCTTGCTCTATTAGATAAGACCTTTGGAGGATAAAGAAATGGACATAATCCTAAAAATGGAGACTTCGTAGACGTCGAAATACAAGTGATGCTGGAAAGCCTGCTCATTTGGGCAAATCTTAATCTCACTTGGCTCAGTCTTTGTAATTGGGACTGAAGAGAGAAAGCGAGCAAAGAGCACGCGCTAGAATGGGGAACGTTTTTCTAAGGGGAGCTCTGTGGTTCTTCCATAGGAACAATAGCAGCCGAAACAGAAATATCGGATGATACAAACGTTCGTAAAATGGGAAAACGACAATTGGATTTTAGATATTTTATATAGTCCTGAAACAATAAAGTATAACGTAATCTAAGTACTATCATATAATTAGTTTATCTTAAGAGTAGATATGGCAGAAACAGAAAACTAATGACTCAATCCGCTGTGGTGGACATCAGCTCCAACTATCCGAGGAGCCACCGTGGTTCAGGTCACGCCGCCACTATTGATAAAATTCACAGACCCCATTTTGGGAATCTTCGTGTTCTTTTAGTTCTGGCTTTGTGTTGTTTGCGTGATTATGCGTTATGGGTTCTTCTTGTTCGCTATAAAACTGTCTTCATCTTGAGATTGTCCAGGTTGGTTTTCGTGTCGTGTAGAGTACCGGTAGAGTAGGAACTGATGCGCTTGGGTGTGTGAAACTCAAAATTAACGAATCAATTTTAATAATAATTTAACTCAAATTCAAATTATGGACATTTGAATTAGATGAATACCAAATTTAATAATTTTTTAAGTTTGATAAATTATAAAAAAGATAATTTAAAATTAATGCATAAAATTACATAAATAGTAGTTATAAGCTAAGAGGTTTGATATTTAAAAGTTTAATTGGTATTACATTATCGTAAAATTAGATAAAGATTGAATAAAATTTAAAATTTAGAGATATTTAATAAATTTTAAAATTTTAAAATATGATTAAAAGAGATAATTTTTATTTAAAATTTAATTAAAAAAAGATACTGAAAAATAAAAATTAATGATTTATTTTGATTTTAAAAATTAATTAATTTTCATATTTTAATATATTAATTAATCAAATTATCAATTTTACAATAAATTTATTAAAATAAATTGAATGAAAAATTAAAATTTTTATAGATGAACAGTTAGAAACATAGTTTTAAAAACCGGACCGGATCGGCCGGTCCGACCGGATCGGCCGGTCCGACCGGTCCGGTTAACCCATTAAAATCGGTTCTCAATTAAACCCGTAAGAACCGGTCAAAACCGGTCAATTGATCTGTCAGATCGGGCAAACCGGACCAGTCCGACCACTGGTTCAATAAAATTATTTTTTTATTTTTTTTTATTTTTTTGATAAATTTTTATATATTTTTTTAATATTATTAATATTATATATAATTAAATATAATTATTACATAATTATGACATCATACCGATTCGACTGATGGTTGAACCGGTCTAACTTAGAAGTGTTAACAGTTTCGATATAAATTGTATCACTAATTTAGGAATTAACTTAGAGAGAAGACATGGAACGACAGAACAAATCTCAAAAAAAAAAAAAAGAGTAAGTTTGCAGTATTGGTGTATAGTTCGTATATATTTCAATGCCAAGTTCAGGTAGGTCCAATCATTCATTCACATCAAGAGTTTCATGCTTTTTACTTATGAATTCACAATGCCACTCCCATCTCTTCTCTGCAACGAAATGCTTTCCCAGTGAATATTGTCAGATATGGACTTCCTTGCCTTGATACCGTTGTCTGCCAATACCAGCATTGGATTTCTTAGAGCATGATTATCCTCACAGGCATAACTCCATTCGTAGCTTCTGCTGCTCTTGTCCATGTTTAATTCTATAGAATGAAGGTCGCTGTCAACCGAATTATCTCCATCGTCTACGTCTCCATCTGCTACTGCCTCCTCATTTTGCTCTGTCACCAAGCTTTGCCATGATCCAAATTTGATGTTTTCCAGGTAAGCTTCAAGTTCCTTTATCCTGTCATAATTTGGAGAGCTGCCCTTATTTTTTGTGCCAAGTGTTTCCCTTACGTACTTCTCGAGCTCATTTCTTAGGCACTCCACGGCTGCATTTTTCTCCTCGAAATAGTATTTTGCCTCCGAGAGCTTCATATGTACTCGTTCTTCCCGCAGCACATCGGCTAGTTGTAGCATTTCCCTCTCTTTCTCTATTTCCTCTCTAACCTTTGCTGATTCTCTCTTCAGTTCCTCTACCGCGGCTCTATCTTCTCCAATCCCTTTGGCTAATTCGTCACAGACTTGCTCCAGTATCTCCTTAGCTCTCTTCTCCTCATCAAGCTCTTTCCCGGCCTTTGACAGAGATGCCTTTGTATCTGCCAGTTCTTTACCCAGCTTCTTATTCAATCTTTCAGTTTGCGATCTTAGTTTCTTCTCTACTTCAAGCTCCTCTGCAATGTGTGCTATGGCATTCTGAATTCTCTTCCGCTCTCTGCTTTTCGAAGCTGCCTTTTCTTCTTCATAACGCCTGATCAGGTCATCAAATTCATGGCGAGTGGATCGCTGCCCTTTAATCAATTGGTTGACCTGGGCTCGCGCTCGCTCAAGTTCAACTCCTAGCGCAGAGACAAGGAACATGCCTGATGAATGATGCTCTTCAAGACCCCATATATGGCTCAGAGCTCTCACAAGCTCTTTGGATGTTCTAAGCCTGCTACTGACATCCTTCAAACAAGTCTTAATTCCATCTGTGCTTTCTGTGGTGTGAACTTTCCTTCCGGTTTGAGCTTCAATCTGTATTTTGTGGGAAAGAATGAAACTTGTTAAGTGCAAAAGCTCTTACAGATAATTCAGATGTATCTATATCATTAATAGAAAATATGTCTTTTTACCTCGATCAAACGGGCGTTATTAATAGAGTCCAAGTTTTCCATATTCCAATCAGCAAGTTGATGCTTCTTTGAAACCACCACCGATGTTCTTGTCCAATGATCATCTCCTCTAGAACGATCAATCTTCTGCAGAACCGAAACAAGAAATACATAAGACAAGAACTTTATACAGATCGGTACAAGAAAATAAGAGATAACAAATAGATTTTCCACCTCTGAAATGATATGGTGAGATGGATCTGACAAATGTGGCAACCTTGAAAAGGTTTTCCCTCTTCTCAACTCTTTCTTGTCCTGTAATAGCTCCAATTCCTTTTCAGCAGGAGAACGGTTTCCGTTTATCTCCCACAGAGCAGCGGCCAGTTTTCTTGAAGAAACAGAAACTTCATTGGCTTGGCCGCCACCGAGGGAAAACTGACACTTGTTAGATTCATCATTTGGCATTATAGAATTGGGAGGTTTTGTGCTTGTCCTCCAGGCTGGTACAGGCGTCGTAGACCCAGCTTTCCTTCTAATCAAAATAGCTCGCTTGAATCTGTACTTCTTGACCAATGACGATGAGGAAGATGATGAGTTCCCTCTCTTTCTAATCTTACATTGCCCTCTCGCTTTGACAGCTTCCATATATGCTCTGCCCTAGATGGGGCCAAAATTCCAAGTGTTCACTTAGTATTTGTTCAAAAAGAGCAGTCTTTTTCAGCTACTATTTCTTCAAATAGCAATAATATAAAGATAGTAAAAGATTCTATGGAATGTAGAGAATTGAAAGATTGGTGTGAAAACAGTTCGAGAGAAGTAATGGGGGATGAGGGCAGTTAAGCGGTGATCATATCTTTTGGCAAAAATTTTGTGCAGAACTAGAGTGATTTTCGCTGAATCGTAATGACTTCAGGATTCAGAAGATTACATGGGCATTAAAGGCTAAGCATTGATGCCCAGTGTCCATACAGAATAGTCAGAATCAGTAAACAGATCTCTTGAGGCCAAAACTTGAGAAAGCAGATAGATATCTGAGATTTCGAACTTGAAGGAAAGATTCAAAGAGGGTAAAGGTGACACCACGACGTTGAAAACCCACTAAATATCAAACCTGTAGTGTGTACTCTTTTTGGGCAAGTCCAACACTGTTACCTAGAATTCATCAATCCCAAAAGCAAGAAAAAGAGATAGATTCAGTCTAAAAGAAAAAGAGATTCAAGGACCTGGAAAGGAAAAGAACCAAACAACTGTAAGAAAAGAAAATGTGGGGAAAGGAAAAATACTGGAAGGCATCACATGTTAGTTCGCAATCGTGTCATAGATAGAATCCGCTTCCAACATATCACGTTGCAGAGGGCTGAGGTCGAAATAAAAAACCAAAAAGCAGGGGACTTCTTCACAAATGTTGACAAATAACAAAATAACAAAATGTGCCGGTACACTTGCCAATTCATAATCAATCAATCACTCCGAATCTTCCCTTCCCGCCAGGAAAATGAATGAGAGCCGCTGGTCTAGTCTGACAGCTTTAGAAAATTTTTTAGGACAGGCGAATAGAACCAAAACTTTAGGCAACGTTGCTTCCATTTTTCTTATTATTAACATAAATTTATTTATAATCAGGGAGCGGTTAATTAGTAGATAATGAATATAATAAAGAATAGAAATAAATATTATCATATAATTATGATGGTTGATTGAGAAGAATATGATTACCCTTATCATTGTTATTGATTGGTTTGTAAAAAATATTGTAATTAATTAATTATAAAATAAATTATATTTTAATTAATGAATGAATTATATTTTAATTAATTAATTACATTATTTTAATTAATTATTATGTAATTAATTATTTAATTGATTTCACAATAAATTTGATTATTGAAATTAAAGTTTTACTCTCGTTCCTCTAGATTATGAAAGAAATGGAAGATTGCTTAAAATCAAGGAATGAAATTCTTAAATATTCAATGATAGGTTCATATCAAACATCAATTTTCATTCTATACTCATGCCCCTTTTTTTCATACCCCAAACAAGCACCCCCTCATATTATAAAAATAGAAACACAAAACAAAATTCACTTTTTTATAGTTTCATAATTTTTAAAAATCGGTAAAAAAAAACTAAAACAGAAAACAAAAAGTAGAAATAAAAATAAAAACAACCTTGAGTAACAACTCTAGATTGTTTGGAGCTTTTGGGCAGAGAAATGGAGCGGCTGAAACGGGCAGCCATTCTCAAGATCACCACATGTAAGTGCTGTTCCTCATTCACGGGAGTGATTCTTTGATTCTGTTTGATTGATTTTGACGACTCAAGAAGTATAGTATTTTGAGATATTATTTAATTGGAAGATAAATATATTATCCCACGTCTACATTTAAACTAATTAGGCAAAAATAAATAAATTAACGAGATGTGAACTTTATAAATGGGATATCATTTCCATTAGGTTAATATAACGTATCATTACTTTGATATTTTGTGGGCTACGGTCAACATGTTAAGTCGACAATTATGTCGTATTCTTCTAATTTTTAAAATTGTTTTTGTTGCATGATTTAGTTGAAACTGCTACAAAGAAATCATTTTTATAAAATTAACTATTACATGAAATGGAAAAGAAATATTGCTAAGAAACAGTATATATATATATATATATTTTCTTCATCTAATCATATTAAAATAACGTTATGTGTATTAGCGTATAGGTCTACAAAACCATGTTCTGGTATTGTTACATGTGTGTCAAGAATAAGCCCTTTTCAGAAGATTATGCAATGATATAAGGAATCACAATATTGTAATAACACGAGTCAGAACGAATATTGTAACATATCATTGTGCAATAATGCAGAACATGACGATGAGTAACACAAATATGGTGGGTCGGTGCATAATCCCATAGTTAATTCCGTTTGCATTAAAAAAACA
This sequence comes from Erythroxylum panamense, assembly GCA_027123425.1. Classification (NCBI taxonomy): domain Eukaryota; kingdom Viridiplantae; phylum Streptophyta; class Magnoliopsida; order Malpighiales; family Erythroxylaceae; genus Erythroxylum; species Erythroxylum panamense. The sequence goes on along the minus strand of JAOTIZ010000202.1, from coordinate 4,451,086 downwards.
CCAACCTATCTAGAAATTTCTCATCCCATATTCTTTTCCCTCTAATGAAACGATTCCATGAATTAATTAGCCAATGATTTGATACTTAGATACTGATTAGCTGTTTCGTTCAACTTTTTTCTAAACATTCTTCCGAGATGTTGTCTCCTCTGCTTGAAATAAGGAAGGAAACAAAAAATATCGTCAGGACATACGATACGGATTACTGAAAGGTTACACAATGGTCTAAAAGGGGAAGCTGAGAATTGAGATTTCAGATGCCAAATTGTACATGATTTGATTACAGAGGAAAGCAGGCAGCAGCACAAAATAAGCGTTATCTTTGAAATTTAAAAGTAGTCATCGGTCCTTCCCTTGAAGCCGATTTGCCCAAAGGTAAGGCAGACGAATAGTCCAAAGTGCCACGTAATCAACCACAACCTACAAAAAAAAACACCAAACTATGAAGGTCCCATGGTCTAGTGGTGAGGACATTGGACTCTGAATCCAGTAACCCGAGTTCAAATCTCGGTGGGACCTTTTTTCGATTGTCTACAGTCTACAAAGTTTTGTTTTATGAAGAATAGAAATACGATTGTAAAAGCCCAAAACAGTAACTATCCAATACGGTATGTTTGTAAGTTATAATGGTACGTAAAAATGAAAATCTGTCATACCAAAACTGGGAGGTGAGAGGAGGAGGAGTGGGGAAGTGAGCGAGCTCAGCACCAATACTCTCGAAGAAGAGACCAGTTAGGCTTTTCCCATTAATTAATGGAATGCTTGATGGTGCTATCCACCCTATCAACCCAAATCCTATCACATTCAGATCCGTTCGTAACCAGTCCCTTTCAAAGCTGTACCAAAACCCACATCCATTACATTCTAATACGTAACTCAATCTCAATCTCAATCTCAGCACAATTAATTTACCACATGAACCTTCCTCCATTAGCACAAGCTTGCCTCAACGGATTTCTAGCCGCAACTGAAGATTTCACGAAACCTGAAACCCATTAACAGTTATTACATGGAACACTCCACTTGTAGATCAGTAAATGAAGGGAGGGTGTTCTTGAGTAAAAGTATATAGAGGTACCTGAGCTAAGGCAAATTCTTTTGGTTGAAGAAGAGCGAGAAAGGGACGACAGGGAACTAGTGCCCAAGCCAAGAACAGTTGATGAAGTTGAGATTGTGGTTGCCATTGTTGTCTTTAGATCTTTCCTGGTTCAGCCAAATGCTTTTGAGTGGGTGTTTTATTATTCAGAAACAGCAGGACAGAGATTTTTGTGGAAGCGAAAGATCGCGTGGATGGATCGTCGATCAATAGCATTCTGCCACCTCAGAGTTCTATGGATAAAGTGGGGCCTGTAATTGTTTCTGTATCGCTACTCCAGCCACATTTTATGCTGAGATGAACTATATACTACTTCTAACAAAATAATAAAATATAGATCTTAGTTGATTCATAATTTATTGAATAAAGATGGATCCATTCTGTTCGGTGTAGGCCTGCGAGAAATGCTTAATTTTGGGCTGGATCACATTTGAAGTAGTATAGGTTTTTGTGTGTTTATTTACTTAAAAGTAAGTTGTAGTATGACTTATTATAATTGAAATAGGTAATCTCTATGATATGATCTTCTGTCTAATATTATGATATCTTATTCTGTTTCATAAATTTCAGCCATTCATTTATACAGGACTCACGTTTATTTATGCGAGATCTACATAAATGAATGACTGAGATTTATAAGACAGAATAAGACATCATAAATTGGACAAAGGATCCGGACCTGTAATCTCTTAGTCTTGATTTGAGTGTTACTTACCCTGCGTTTGGTTACCGTCTGCGGACGTGAAGACAGATGACAAGGACATAAAAGTTCTGTCTGAAGGCGTGTTTGCTTACCGTCTGCACTAATTTCTGTCCTGTCTTTAAAGGACAATGACAGAAAATTTTGTCCAACT
>JAOTIZ010000202.1:4429167-4443146 GCA_027123425.1 Erythroxylum panamense | reverse complement strand
CTCTTTCAAGATTGGAGCATCAGAAATTTCAATATCTAATTTATGGGCAATCTCAAGAAATGAAGGAAAAGCAACTTAAAAGCCGATTGACATGTATGTAGAATCTTTATTCTCAAGCTTGTGTAAGTTATTCTTGTAAACTTGTGCCAAAGATAAAGGGTTTTGATATATATATATATATATTAAAAATAAAAAAATTAAATTTTAAAAATTTTGGAATCTCCGTCTATAGTATAGCCGCATCATATATCAAAGGTAAAGTATTTTGAGAGATAAAGGCTTTTGAGATATATATATAATTATTATTAATTAAAAATAAAAATAATTAATTTTAAAATTTTTTGGGGGGCCCAATGCCTCACTGGGCCCCGTATGTCTCCGTCATTGACTCCACCTATCACTAATTGGTTTTAAGATGAAATCTCACTTACACTTATATGTGATCTAACTTTTCTTCTCTTGTGGGCCCGTAACTCCATTGTAAATTCTAACATGGTATCTGAACAGGTTGCTCTTATGTTAGTCATTAACACCTCAAAATGATAGATTATATCACATGCTAGATCCACACGTGAGAGGGATGTGTTGATATATAAAGAGTGGAAGTTTGTCCCATATTAAAGAAAGAGAGAAAAGAAGAATAACATCTAAGTCTAATAGACTATTCCACCTATCACTAATTAATTTTAAGATAAGACTTCACTTTCTTTCTCGTATGAAAAGTTCGTTATAAATTCTAACAGGGATGGTTGTGGTTGACTATGGTGGCTGTGGGGACTTCATGGTGGCTGCAAGTTGCACAGCTTCTCGTCAGCGTGATTGCTTATGCCCAAAGTTGGCTGCTGCATTTCAAATTATATCTAGTCCTTTTTTTTTTGCATTAAAATCTTTGGATTATCAGAATCTCACCCGATATTTAATAGGTCGATATGAAATGAGATATTTTGTAGCATTTGTTCAGCACGAAATTGAAACTTTCCTTCCGCACGCGTCGGCATTAATGATTAGGTTTTGATTACTTCCACGGCAACTGCGCTCAATCACATACTCGGGGTCCATTAAAGGACCAAATTGTTTATTGAATTCAAGTTCCATTACTAATAAATAAATCATACACAGCTATTAGTTTGACAATTCAATGACTAATTGCCTATTATCAAAACCTTTTTTTTCCCCTAAAAAAAAAAAAAACCTTTTTTTTTGGTTAGTTAAGATATTTTCAAATGCCCACTTGTCCCCCTTCTCTCGTTCACTTTATCAATTTCTTCTGCAAATTAATGAAAACAAGTCAAAAGTTCCTTTTGTTTTTCTTTTCTAGTGTTTTATCATGTACAATGTACCATTAATTTATAATTAGTACAATGGATCCTTCAACTTTCAACTCAATCACAAAACTTGATCCCAGGTGTGATTTTGGAAACGGGCTCTCCAATTTCAAATGACCTAAAGTCCTTTTGTTACTTACCGCGTCTCATGTACTGCATATCTGGAAACTTGTTCTAACGGTTTAACTAACAGCTCATAGCTCATACTCATAGCGAGCTGTTCTTTGGGATCGATGTTCTTATTAATTAATGGGGCGGCGGCCGGCCTTTAACACACTGTAATTCGCAATAACAACTAAAAAGATCGGACAATCACCTAAAACAACACAAGATGCCAATTTAATGAATGCCAAGTTGGGAGCAGTCCTTCCGTCCATTACCTTCCCAGCTTGACTGCCTCCTTATAAAGACGTACGAAACAGATAGAGACCAGACACCCTCAAGATGACCTCAACATATAACATTATATAATTACAGAACAAAACAGATGAAAAAAATGAAGTATCACTTTTTATATAAAACATTCTTTAAGCGTTTGTTTCTACTTCCGTTGTTTTATTGTAGTTTTCAGTTTTTGTTTTTAATTTTTTGTTTATGTTTTTTTAAATAAAAATAAAAACCTGCTTGGTTATTAATATTAATATAGTTATATTTTAACCATTAATAATAATTATATATTAGATAAAACTTAAAGATAAATTATTTTTAAATAAATTTCTTTATTTAATCTTTATATAATATTTATTAAAAAATTATGTTATTTTAATAAAATAAATAATTTAAAAATTAATATTTATTTAAAAATTAATATTTATTTGAAATATATTTTAATTATTAAATCAAATTTTATTTGAATATTTATATATTTTAAATTTAATTATATTCATTAATAATTATTAAAACTTAATTACATACAATTTAGTTATAAAACTTAAATAAAATAAAATTATTCATAATTTTTATTGACAAATAATTTTAATTTAATAAATATATAATCTTGATTTAAATTATTCATAATTTTTATTAATAATTAAATAATATACATTTAAATGATAGTATATCATATTATAAAAAAACAGAAACAGGAGATAAAAATTATTTTTTATGGTTTTCATAATTTTTGAAAACTAGAAGAAACCAAAATAAAAAACAAAAACTAAAAACTAAAAACTCAAACAAACAGGTTTTTTTTTACTGAATTTGAAAACAAAAACAAAAATAGAAACAAACACTCCTTTAATTTCAAGCTGAACCATCTCCTTACTTCTACACGAAACAACATCATTTTATGTTAACCAAAACAACATCATTCTATAAAATATTATTAGTGTATTATGTTTATATTGAAATGAAGTCAAAAATGATGTTTCACAAAATATTATTGGTGTCTTATGTTTATATTGAAATGAAGTCATTTTGGTTATAATAAAATGATGTTATTCTAATTTAGAAATAACAACCCTCTTCTTCTCCACTCCTAAGCCATTTTTGCTATAGTATAATTGAAGATAAATCATATCATTCTTGACTCTCTAGTGCAATTACAAATAATTGCAAGCTCTGAACCTTGACATTATTATTGCTTCCTCTCCAACCCCCTTCTTCTTTGACCTCTTATTGTTACTTCCTTCAACCTTTGAATCGGTAGTAGTGGTGTTGTTACTGCTATTGTTGGGTCTTCTCTATATCATTTTCTTTGGCCTTAAGCCTCTTATCCTTTCAATAAATCATGTAATCATTTTTAGTCATTCTCACATACTCTTTTCTTGTTTTTTTGACTTGACTATAGGACAAAGAAAATGTTGTTAATGTATGCTTTACATCTCTATAAACTGCTTACCATTAGTAAGTAACACTTACATTTGATGCATTTTTGAGCCATATATATTCTCAAGCTTGAAATTTTTTATTATGGGGCGGGTTTCTGTTTGATAATAAATGACAAAGTTGAAAATTAATATAATATAATTGAGAAAATGCAAGTGTTGGAAACTTACAAGTGGAATAATCCCGCATTGGAAAGAAATATAAGGATGAAATGCCTTATATTCAAAGAGGACTTATAACATGTTGCTTTAAAGTTTTAAATTGAGATATGATGTTTTAGTTATATACGGGCTTGTTTGGATTTGTTCTAATTTTTTCCAAAGCTCTTTAAAACTTATTATTGGTATTAGAGCCAATAGACAAAGCCCAATGAATAAAGATTTATTCATTGGTGATTGTTATTATCAATATCAAAACTTAGTGTTGTAGTTAGAAAGCCATTCATTATTTATTCCCCCAACATTTTATGGGTTAGTGGTTAGTATTTTGATGAGTGAATCTAACTATTTTTTGTCTTTGTTTTCTTGTTATTGAATTATAAAAATAAGATATAACTTAAATAGACGTACTCATAAAAACAATCCCATTTTGATCAAACACAAGGAAAAATTGACACTTTGAAGTAGGGTATGATCTTAACATCCATTTTATTTTATGATTTTATCACTCTATTTTCATTTTAAATTCAACTTTCTTTTCTTTTAACATGTCAAAACTCTAAACATGTTCTTGTTTAGCTTTAATTTCCAAAAACATGTCTTCTATTAAGTACTAAACTATAAAAGAGTCATTTCTTGTTTAAGTTAGGTAGTTTATAGGTTAATGAACCTTTTTTTGTAGGTTTTGTGCATGTTAAACAACATAAAACCATGTCAACTCAAATAGCTTGAACAAATAACTAGTAGTTGTGCTACTCAAGTTGGCCATGTTATAGTTGAACATTACAAACACTATCCATGTTAGAATAGGATTTTATTACATCTTTATAGTTTATTGTTTAAGCTGTAACATGCATATGGTTTTCAAGTCAAGAACATTTCCATCAAGATACCAAAGAAGAAGCTTGATTTAGGCCATCCTCTAAACTCAGGCTATCTAACACCTTTAATGGTCTTCTTGGCATTCAATATAATTATGAGGCCAATTTTTTTGTAGACTACTTTAATGACCTTCATGTCCATTAGATTCCCTGAAGCATCTCTTATGTAAAAAAACATTTATGGATTGCTCTCCATTTATCAAAATATAAACCATATTAAGCAAACTGGATTTATGTTACTAAAGAAACGATCAGTTAACATTTATCAGCTCTCACATTTGGCACTATTTTTCAACCTCTTTCATAACTTATTTTTTCCATATCTGGCATATAACTATTTAACCTTATTTTAGTGTTTTCTATTATGTTTTTCAATCCATTTAAAAACAATGATTTTGTTTTCATAAACATTATCTACTTTGGACTTGTGCAAAATTATGGTAATTGGTTCTTCATGTAAGTCATAGGCATTGTCTACTTTGCATTCATACATCATAGTTTTTCCAAGTGCCTACAAAAGGTTCTCACAAGGTTGGTTTCATGAGACTAAAACCACTTTAATGCACATCCATTATGGGACACCCATACTGAGGTGTTTCTGAAATGTATCTCGTGTATTTAGGATGACCACTCATATAAACCCAAACAACTTAGTGTACAATTGATATGGGATTATGACACTCTGATTGTTCTCTTTTAGTAAGCATGTGATTTAAACATATGAGGATAAGGATTCCAAGTTAAAGTAACAAGTTTTCATTTATTTACATAGGCTTATTGGAGTGGATTCATTATGCATATGATGAATAAGTTATATGCACATATATGTTAATTTTTTAAAATGGATGAACATATTCCTTTTTAATTTTTTTAGATGGATGAACATATTTCTTTAGTGAAGAGTTCTAATTTGATATTGGATAGAATACTAGTAGAGAGTTCTAATCCGGTACCAAGTAAAGAAATGATTCATGCTAAAGGAAAAAAGTTCATTGAGAGTGATGCTTGGAATCACTTTAGCAAGGCTACATCAATAGATAGAGTAGAAAAGAACAAATATAGGTATGGTCATAAGATATTGGTTAGGGGTTCCAAAGGTGAACCTCTCGTTTGAAGAGACATATGAAGTTGTGCAACAAAAAGAAGAAGTTAAACATTTTTTTACCCCTAACCTAACAAGAGGGAAGAATGAAATGACTTCCAAAAGTTATAAAAAAAAGAAAAGCAAAACAAACTTTTTGATAGCTAAGATGATCATTGGTGATGAATACCTAATTGATAGGTTTTATCAATATTAAAAATACTACAAGTACACGACATAACTCTAGCTAAGAGAGGCAAGTATAAGTCAATTCTATAAAGACTGTAAGTATTGACAGTTACCCTTTTCTATTATTTAACTAATGAATCAAATTGTTTATTTTAATTAAAAAATTAAAATAAACAAATAAACTAAGAATTGAAACAATACTGAATGCAAAACAAGGAAATTACTAAGAAAATTCGATATCAAATAATAGTGTCTAGGTAATGAATCCCCTTAAGAATGCTTAATTATTAACCCTTTATCATGTAATTATATTATTGATTATTGGATCGTGAAAATTCCTATCTTATGTTAATATCTTTCTCAAGATTATTAATAACTAATCTATCATTTGATTAACAAAAACTTTTCTAATTAAAAGCCTTAGGATTCAATTATCAATTTGTGAATTCTACTATTAGGTTCGACCTTAATTTAGAGAATTTAAGTCAATCTATTTCTAGGTTTGCATGCAACTTCTTCCATTATCATATATCAATTCATATAAGAGGATTTCTTAATTTTAATTATATGAAATCAAATCATGCACTAATATTTCAGATATATTAGAACAAAAATAAAGCATATAATTAAATCACAATAAATCAATCAATAAAATTGCATTAGATAAAAGATCAACTCATATTGTTATCGTGACTTAGGGTTCATCTAACCTAGACACTAAACAACTTAGTTCCTATCTATAAAAAAATGAAATCAAGGACAAATATGCAGAAGAATTAATATAAACAAAAGAAACCATAATTTTAAGTCTCCTTTTTCTCTAATGGATCTTCTTGCAAGTTTAGTTTGGATGAAGCTCTTTATCAGTTCTCTTGATGTTATCTTCACGTTTCATTGTCTCTTGATCAGAACTATCACCTCTCTATGTTGCTTATGATTTAAAATTGCTTAAGAACTTGGTTCTTGTTATTTTGCCTTTGCTTACATCCTTTTATAATAAACACTAAGGTTTCTGGGTTATACACGATTAACATACATGGGCGTATAAATGACCAAGTATCTCCATAAACACCTAAATTTGTGATTTCATATAGGCACAAAGACTTACACTGGCAACATACATGGGCGTGTGTAACTCCACACGACCACAAACAAAGTTCTTCAAATCTTCATATGTTTACAAAGACTTATACAGTCACTATACAAGGTTGTGTAGGTCTAAGTTGTTTCAAATCTTCATTATATGTCATGATTTCCTCTAAATTCTTCTCCTTTTGGACTAAGAAGGCAATTATCATCTAAAAAAGCACTTGAAGCAAATAAAGCACCATAAATACTATCAAATAGTAAATATCAAGCAAACACATTAAATATGGGTATATAATTATAGTCAATGCCTCCACACTTAAGCTTTTGCTTATCCTTAAGTAAATCATCATCTAAATTATTAATCTTATAAACATCTATCCCTCATTATCCTCAACCTGTCCATCCATAATCTAAATCATAATACCATATTGATCAAATTAACATACAGTTAGAATCAAGTTGTCCTAAAACTAACTTCATAAGTCAATATCAATAATAATCACAACAATAATATTTTTGAAATCAAAATCACAATTCTTTACACCCTCAACAAGGCTTCATTCAATGCACTCAAGTATTTAGGATGAAAAGTATAAGAACTCTCAAATCAATATATAGTAGAACTCATAACCATTAGCTTGCAATATTATCATATCTCTACCACTTTAAGTCAAATAGAAACAGAAATCAAAAGGTCTTTATAAGGTTTTAATGGGGCTTACGTAAGGTAAGATTAGGATAATCAAAGTATTGGTAATTCAAACATGCTTTTCTTCTTTCTATGTTTGCAACATTTTTTTATCACAATTTCAAGCATTCATCATGTACCACAATTAAAGAAATATCGGGCGTTTTCAAAATTCAAATGTCAAGCAATCAAGTAATTGTAAATACTTTCAGGGTTCAAAACAATAAAAATGCTTTAAGAGAAATAAAGTAAAAAGCTAATAATGTTGTTATAAGCAATGAAAAAGACTAAGGTTATAAGCAATGAAAAAGACTAAGGCTCAAAATTGGTTACTCCTAGTGAATAAATATGGTAGGGTAATTATCAAGAAAATATGCTAAACAAAGGTTTAATCTAAATACATTTATCATTTCAATGCCTCTAATTTAACATATGTAGTCTCAACATACATAACAAAAGTAAGTTATAGAATTATTCAACTATACATGATAACACACATAAAAGAGTAAAAGAGTTTAAAAAGTGATGTAATTTACTCTTAGGCTCAAAAACACATGAAAAAGATGGTCTTTTGTTTGTAAATAATATGCAATTTTCATTCAAATTGACTATTGCAATGATTGCGAATAATATGACCTAGAAAAGCAAGTTTATTATAACTTTCATCCTTTTGCATACTAATTCAAATCAATAATCAATAAAGAAATAAAGTATTTTTGGACAAATTTTAACTAATTCAAAATATTAGTCAATAAGATTCAATAACAAAGATTATAATAAGCTTAAGAAAATTTATAATCCCCTTACCCACACTTAAAATTGTAAATTATCCTCAATGTACACAGTATAAACAAATCAAAATAAAAAGTGAGAACATGAAGGAATTTGGTATTTCCCTAAGTAACGAGAATTTTAAATTTTTGATTTTGATGAGAGATCCATTCGATACTAGATACAATAATCATTGCAAAATATAAACAAAAAGGGATAAAAAAAGATAAAAGGAAATAAAAATAAAAATAAAAATAAAAATAAAAACAAATAAAAAATATGAAATATGAAAATAAAAATTAAAAATATAATACAACCTGCTTCTTGGGTTGCCTCCTAAGTTGTGCTTGGTTAATGTCTTAAGCTCAATGTACTTTGCATGCTCAAGGTGACTTCGTCAAGTTAATATTTTTTGTAGTCTTGCCGTTGATTCCATGACCTTTAAGTAAGATACCTATTGTCACTTATTGCCAAGTTTTTCTTTTGATTGACTGACTTCAACTTGCAAAGGTTCCTATGTAGCTTTAAAGGTAAAGTCCTGCAAAATATCAGACAAATTACAAGACTCATTAGATTCAACTATGTCAATTTGTTCAAAAGTAGGATTCATGATATTAGATACTTTAAAAACAACCTCTTCATCACCCACCTTAATTTTGACTTGCCTTCTTCAACATTTATTATTGACTTAGCAGTTACCAAAAAGGATTGACCTAGGACTAGAGGCACTTCTATATCCTCCTTTACATCAAGAATCACAAAATTAACTAGGAATAAATAATTATCAACTTTAACATGCACATCTTCTACTAACTCCCCTAGGATATTTTACGATCTATCTACTAGCTGCACACTTAACCTAGTAGGTTTAAGTTCACCTATTCCCAGTTTCTCAAATAATGAATAAGGCATCATATTAATATTGGCCCCTAGGTCGGCTAAAGCCTTAACTATTTTTAAACCACCAATTTCACAAGGGATAGTAAAACTCCCTACATCCATAAACTTCTTCGATTGTTTGTTTTTCTGAACTTCTGAGCTCCTTCCACTCAACGGAGTAGTCCTTAATTCCTCTAACTTTTCCGTGTTTGATAATAACTCCTTTAAAAGTTCTATATGCTTCGGCATCTGTACAAGAGCTTTAACAAGAGGTAAGTCAGATTAGAGTTTCTTAAACATCTCAAGGAACTTACCAAATTATGCGTCCATTTGATCTTTCTTCAATTTTGCATTATAGGGGATGACGGGCTAATATTTCTTCACTTTCTTATGAGGACCTTCACCTTTAGTTATAAATTGATTTATTTTAGTCTTTTTTTTTCTCTTGGAGGCTTTGTTCCACTCTTTAGGGTGAATGCAATTACTCGTTCTTTAGGATTTGTCTCAATTGTACTAGGAAAACTCCCATGTGGTCTTTCAAATACTAGCTTGGCGATTTGTCTAATATGAATTTCCATTTTACAAATAGAAGCCTCCATTGATTGATGTCTTGCATCAGAATCTTAAGCAATTTTCAACATCATCTCCTCCAAAGTAGGCTTTTTAGGTTGAGCTGCTTGTGGCTAGAATCCTAGTGGCCCGTTATTCCTCACATGACCTTGATTTCCTTAAGAAAAGATGGGGTGATTCCTCCATCCTAGATCATAAGTGTTATTGTATGGATTGTTCTGAAGCATAGGAGCATTCCTTAGATAATCCACATGCTCAGCTTGTGATGTTTGACTATTTTGACCTGCATGCTTGAGCCCATACACCTCACATAACATAACTTGATTTAATGGATTCAATTTCAATCTATTAATCTTTATGCTTAAAGTTTCCATCTGGTTTGCCAACTGTGCCACTACATCCACTTCATAAACTTTTATTGGCTTATTAATTATTGCTTGTGAAGAGAACCATTGGTAGTTATTCATCACCATGTCCTCAATAAGGTCTTGGGCCACCTCTGGTGCCTTGTTATTAAGGGTACATGAAGAGAGCCATTAGTAGTTGTTCATCAACATGTCCTCAATAAGGTCTTGGGCCACCTCTGGTGTCTTATCATTGAGGATACATAATGTCGGAGCACAAGTAGACTTTATCTCTAAGCCATTATATTTAAATTACATGATAATTTCGTGCAAAGAGGTAGGGCTTTAGAGTTTTACAAACAATTCAATATTTGATTGTAAATGTGTGATTGCAAGTTTTGGACCCAAAACCAAGTAAAGTCTTATCTGTTAAGCCTCTGTTGGGACACGTAAAATTAGTCATTTACTTGGACGCTAGATCTTCCAAAATTAGTTTCCTTATTCTTTCATATTTTTAGGTTGATTCCACATTGTCTAAGATTTTCCTAATAGTACTAGGAGTTTTCTTTTAGATTTTTAGCATGATTCCATATTATCTATGTTGTTTCCTAATAATACTAGAAGTTTTTTTTGACAGATCTTTAGTAAAATTCTTTATTATCTAGATTGATTCCCAATAGCATTAAGAGTTTTTTTCTACTATAAATAGGGGTTATAAGGTGTATTTTTTATGAGAGTCAGAAATAAAAGTTCAGACTTTTTCTTCACAAATTTGAAATTGATTCCTTTGTTTTGAGTTAGTCTTTATGCTTAAGTGACAGCTTTGAGAGCTTTATCAATAATTGTGAGGCTTGGCTTTATCAACTATTATGGTGTTCTCTTAATTTTCCCTTCAATTTTCAATATTTTTTATTCATCTAAACCAATGGCCTTTGCTTTTATTATATCAAATTCAATTGTTGTGCTTAGTTTATCCATTAGATTGGTATTAAAGCTTAGTTATTAAGGCCTTAACGGTCTATAATTAAGCCTTTCTCACCTAAATTTGAAAGTTTCAAGTTTAATCTTATAGGGTTTAGTACGAATATGGCTACAAACAATAGAAACAATAACAACAACACCAACAAAAACAATTATGGTCTTTTAGGGCCAATAGATCGACTATTAGATTGTAAGATTGGTGGGATTCATGACCAAATTGAAGACATCAACAATCAGCTGGGCTACTTGTAGATGTAAGTGCTAAGTGGAAATATTTTATGCAGGTTAGAACCTAACGACAATCACGTGGAAGATCCATATAGACTTATGATGAGTCCAAAGAGGAGCAAGAAGAAGAAGAAGAGGAGTACGAATAAGAAGAGGAACAACCAAGACATCCTAGACATAGATCGCAACTTGAAACTTGAACTCCCAGATTTTGTGAGGTTACTTTAGATTGGATTCATAGAGTTGATCGTATGTTTGAGTATAAATCCTTTACGAACTAGGAAAATTTTCATTATCATATCCGTAAGCTAAGCGGCTTAGTGAGAATTTGGTATGATGACATGCAACGTGAGGTGTTAAGAAGAGAAGGAAGAAGAATTAAAACCTAGACTCTTTTAAAATGCAAGATTAAAGCTAAATATGTTCCTGATAATTGTAGGCAAGAGAATTATGTAAAGGCAACAACTTTGAAACAAATTCACTCTATTGATGAGTATATTGATGAATTTGAGAAATTAACGATGTTGAGTCATATTAAGGAGGATCCAGATTAGAAGATGGCTATATTTTTGGAAGGATTGAGTATGAAAATCAAGGATAAGGTGGAATTACAACCTTATTATAACTATAATGAGCTGTGTAAACTTGCTTTAGGTGTTGAATAACAAGTTAACAGAAAACCTGATTGGAGATTATTTCCACAACAGAAGAATCCTACGATGCCTTCTACTTCTATCCATTCGAGTTCTAAAGCTGATTTAAGTAAAAAGAAGAAAACTTGGAAAGGAAAAGGTACTTTGAACATGAAAGAACTAGATAAGAACAAAAGGTAGTATTTTAAATGTCATGGTTATGGGTTGATTCAATCGGAATGTACTATAAACAAAATCATGACAATTTAAGAGTGCCAAGAAATCGATGCTTTACTAAATGCTTTGTCCATAGAGGAGGGAAAAAAGGAGTTAGATACTGGAGGAGATTATGAAGGAAGAGTGGAGGATGTGGTTGAAGGGGACAGGGAAGGGTCTGGTCTTATGATTTAGTGTGTTGTGAAGGCTGCTCCTTCTCCAAATGAGTCCTAATATGAACAATTGTTCCATATGAGATGCAAGGTATAAGAAAGGGTATGTAACATGATTATTGATAGTGGTTTTTGTACTAATGTAGTCTTTATGGTGCTAGTGGATAAACTAAACTTGTCTCCTCTCAAACACCCAAGACCTTACACAATTTGATAGCTTAATAAAGGAAGTGATTTGAAGGTGACAAACCATATTGATGAATGTCGTTGTGTATCGATTGAAAAATGGAATGATAATAGTGGTTATGGTACCAGCTGTGGGTACTGACCAATATTAGAGTTTTTATGTTGTATCAATCAATATTTTGTAAGTTTTAAAAACTCTAGGGAATGATTAGCAAAAATTTAAAAAATTTTACCCCCACCCAACGTTGCTTCATCTCTCTAATTTTTCATTTTCGTTTCTCTCTCCCAGACACTCTTGTTCGTTTTCTCTCACACTATCCATTCTCTCTCTCTCTCTCATTCTCCTCTTTGGTGGCTGTTTCTCCCTCTCTGACGACAATAGAATCACCACACGACTTCCTCCACGCCACCATTGCACCAATAATCACTAGTTAGATCTAGAAAAGATCCATATCCAAACCTGAGTCAACTTAAAAACCCAAAGCAAATACATTGAGAAATTTTTAGGTGTGTTTTTAATTATTTTTTTACTGTTTAATTGCATTTGTGATTGTGAATGGGTTGGAATGTTGGAAGTTGGAAGTTGGAATTAAATTGTGAACTGGATTTGTGATTTGTGTTGGGTTGAAATTGGTTACTTGGATTGAAGTTGATTGAAATAATTCATGGTTTTTTTAATCTTGGTGGTTACGGTTTGGTTCATTCACAGGCATATTTGAATTGAGATTTGAGAGTTGAAAGTTGAAAGTTTCAACTTAACATCGAGAATGAAAATGTAAAATAATCTTGTTAGTATTTAAACTTTAAAGTAAAAAATTAATTGATATAATATTTGTTACATATTACTAAAATTAGCATAATAGTATTGGTAAATAATTAATTGATATAATATTTTGTTACATATTCTTAAAATTAGTATAATAGTATTGAGTATAAAATTATGCCATTGTCAATTAATAATAATGCAGTTGTAGAGGAGGAGCTGAGGAGATCCCTATAATTGTATAGTAAATTAGTAATAAAACTAAAATCTAATCAATTGCATTTCTAAATGGTTAACATTTTCCAAGTGTATAGTTAATTTGTATAGTTGTGTCTCTATTTTCTTCATTTGATTAAAGCATGGATCTACTGATTCTTTCAATTATCCATTAGCAATCTCTTTCAATTAAGTTCTCAAGTTGATTTATTGGTAATGACAATTAAATTGTTATGTATATCATAGAATAGACAAAGAAAGATAGTAGATTTACTTTTAGATACTACCTAAATTTGTCAAACCATTGGTCAGTTTTATCTTCAGAAGAGAAGACTCTAATTTTTCTTTTCTTTCACAAAGACATGAAAAGATAAGGAAAGAAGAGCAATATAGTAGAAGGAAAAATATGTGTATTTTGAATTGTGCTGGATAAAATTGGATTGTGTTGGATGACATTGAATTATGTATGATGTAATCATACAAAATGAGTTATATTACATATGATGGACATGTATTATAGCACCCCCTCATCGTAGGGTATATATCGGGATGCCCGGAGGTCGCTCCGACACGTGTCCCACGATAAAGGTGCACTACCAGAAAAAATTCCGCTAATAATCCATATGGCATCGCAGTAAATAAATCACAGTAAAACAGAAATCAGCAAATTAGAAATCCAAAATAATAATCCATTACAGTCATCCGATGTCAGAATAGACAAGTCTATCAGTCTCCTAACAAAACCAAAAAGGAAACTGATACAAGCATCTATCCTAAGTCAT
>JAOTIZ010000202.1:4391728-4404193 GCA_027123425.1 Erythroxylum panamense | reverse complement strand
TGTTTAAATTGTTTTTGTGTGAATTAACTTCTGATTTTATTGTAGAATTTTACAAAAAGCTTTAAAGATCTATTCAATCCCCCTTCTAGATTGTTTACAGAGTGCAAATCCACCAAGTCCTTCCCAGTAGAGTAGAGTGCAAATCCACCAAGTCCTTCTCAGTAGAATTGTTGTTGTTATTGTTGTTTACTTAATTATATGTTTGTTATCAGTTATCACCCATCTTCTAGTGAGAATTGAAATCCTTATCCATGTCACTGGATGTCACTTGAAAGGATAACTTAGAATTGAGTTCATCACTGATTTAGTTAAAACATGTACTTTGTAACTTACCTCACACATCAGAAGATCTATTCATTTGTTATACATCTAAAAATTAAATTACAAGGTAAAAAAAAAATGATTGCGATAAATAGTATCATTGCATGTTACGGTTATCATGATCTCTTCCTCTTTAATCAAGCTATGTTTCCTTTTCCCCTTCGACTTCTGTGACAAATGAATCTCACTATTATTCAATAGTTATGGGTGGACTGCACAAGCATTCGCCATATCTTGTCCTTGCTTCAAGTTTTAGTAGATAAAGATAAGGATGACTTTAACTTCAATTGAATTTTCATATATTCAAACTTAATGACATACCATTCATACAAGCATAAATGTTATGATGTATGACCATCAAATGCCAAGGAAGAGCCGAAACTCTGATGGGACGTAAACCCATTTTATCCATATTTACCCTATGACGATTTTTCTTTTTCCTTTTCGTTAATCTATGCCTCAAATAAACTTAATAATACGGGCCTTAATGATTCATTAAGATATGTTTATAAACTAAAAATAAAGGTAAAAGATATCGTACATTTATTTATTTTTAAAAATATGCTGTTATTTATTGTTTATAATATTAAAAATATTTTTAAAACTCTATGATTAAGTTTATATCAAATTATTTTAATAAAAAATTGTTATTAAAATCTATAAAAATATTTATATAGATAATATTACGTATGTAAAAGTTAATTATATAATAGTATAAATTAAACTGATTTGACAGAGTTTTATAAATATTTTTATATTAAAATATATTTTTAAATAACTTAAAATTATTTTTTAAAATACATAAAAACAATCAAACTTATGAAGAAATTATGCTTCTTTATATCCTAAAAATAATTGGTTATTTGAGTCGTGAGTTAGTCAAAAGAGATGCTTCCATCTTTCCAAAAAGGCGGACTTGAACGTTGAAAATGGGTCCATTGCCTTTCTTTGAGCATAGCATTGGCTGGCTGGAAGATTTGGTTACCAGCTCTCTTTTCTGACCAGTGAAATTGTCGTATACAATCTACCGCGCATAACATATTATGAACATGAAAGTGAATGAAAACGAAATGTGCAAAAACATCTATGCCTCACAAAAAAGGGTATGCATTGAATTGAATATTTCTAAGGTGAGCATGAAGGGCACATGCAAAGATAGTAGACAAGTCAAAAAATGAGACCCGCGAGATGTGCTTAATGTGTTCTTAATTTCTCGATTATTTATGAGTATGTGTACTTTTTGTCAAAAAAAGAGGTACTACTTGTCCTGTTTCCTAAATATGGACAAAAGACTTCCCAAGTCTTTGAAAAATTCTTTGATGTGAGCTTCTTCAAACACTTCTCTGCATGATGGGATGCAGAAACTACGAAAGTTCATCTTAGAAGGGTGCAAAATTAACCTCTTGTTACCATAAAATTTACCTCGCCTCCTTACGAAATGGATGCATGGCTATTGGCTACGGTATTAACCCTTGTAGCCTTGTAGTGGCGTGTTAAAATACTTCATAGCTCTAGCACTACTACAACATTATTCCATCTTATAAAATCTAATTTAAGACTAAAATATAGAGAAAGAGAGACATTCCTTTGACGTGTAGCTTAAACGAGCAAACCCCTTGAGAAGAGCCCGACCATAAAAGGAGAAAGAATAAGAAGCAGCCACCATACCTACAAAGTTCTAACTTTGTGAATCAAATCCCAATGGCAAATAAATTTAATGCAAGTAGGACATTCGACAATCAGTTTGTTGCTCTTGTTTGGACCGCGAGAAAATTCTTTGGTAGAACAAGTCATAGTGAGAACAGCGGAATTATTTTACAAAAATTAGAAAGATACGAAACTAGCTATATAAAAGACAAAGGGTTAAGTAAAACTAAAGCAACTACATCATACAAAACTACATCACCTTTGAAACCCTTTATATATGAACAAACGAATCCACCAATTTCCAAGTTAAAAGTAGACCTTGCTTCTGTTTAAGAGAAGAAATTAGCCACCTTCCAAGTTATTAGGTACGAGTTCTTGGAACATGCTTTATAATTTCCAAAAAGATGTGTCAATTTCAATTACTAAGTCCTAAGCATGTTAAGTAAAAATAATTTAAAAAAGTAATGAAATAAAGATATCATTCTTATTATAAAATCAAGGGAACTCTGGAATTAAAGTTATAAAAGGAGTTTCTTTGAAACTTGAGTTTTTTTCTTTTTTTTACTTTTATCAGGCCTGTTACATCTTAGTTGATCATACGAATGAACTCTCTTATGGCAAGGAGCATCCTGTGATGTTTCATAGTGTTAGGATAGTTGTGCTATACTGTTGCTTTAAACCTTTAAAGATTGATAAAGAATGTTATATTTGCAGGTGAGATGAATTGCATAAATATTAAAGAACACCATAATTACTTTGTTCGATAACTTCAATGCTATCTACATCCAAGGTTTCCACTATTGTGGTTTCAACTAGTATCAAGAAGAGGAGGAAAAATTATACAGAGATTGAGTGTTTTTCATAAACACTTGCAAAGAATCTTCAAAACTCTCCTAGTACCCACAGATAATTACCCTAGCACTCTTCGATATTTTTCTTCATTCTATTCTTACACTCACAGATAATTGAATACAATATAACAAGAAAATGCAATCTGTCTGAAGCCTTGAATTATGTCTTATTTATAGGGTTTGAATCAATTGCCTTTAATTATGCTTTGACTGAGTCTGATGAGGTACATGTGCTTGTCACATGATCAACTAATCCATTCTTCTTCTGATATGTGTATTATATTGTAGTTGCTACGTTTTGGTTTCTGATGTATATAATACGACAGTGCTTTGAGTTGTAAAGCTTCTGACTTGAGTTTTTCATGTGTTTCTTACGTGCATATGTCTTAATCTAATTCATTTTGTCCTTGTCTGATTAGAACATCCGAGAGCTTCCCTCTCTTCAACCTTTAGACACTTATTCTCCTTTTTA
The DNA here is from genome assembly GCA_027123425.1 of Erythroxylum panamense. Taxonomy (NCBI): domain Eukaryota; kingdom Viridiplantae; phylum Streptophyta; class Magnoliopsida; order Malpighiales; family Erythroxylaceae; genus Erythroxylum; species Erythroxylum panamense. Next base: position 4,400,902 of record JAOTIZ010000202.1, on the reverse strand, counting down.
TTTTCTTTCAATTTTTTTCTGTTGTTTGATGTTTCTGAGTATTGGTTGATGGAGTAAACGTAATTGCCATCACATTATTCCCTCCTACTCCATCAATCTTCACTCTGAACAAAAAACCCCGAGAGTGATTTTGAAATCTAAAATCCTAATTTTCGCCACACTTGTGAGATCGGATGGAATGTCCTTCGATGTGAAAGGGCTTTACTAATCTGTAAGTAATCCCTACAGAAAGTGAATTTCTTTTGCATTAATACTTTAGTTCCGAAGTCTGATGGATTTCTTTCTCCCGTGATTTTCTCTAGGTTAAAGACCCCTTTTGCGATTTGGTCTCTGACAAAGTGGAGCTTCACATCTATATGCTTAGATCTTTCATGAGGGACTGGATCTCTACTAAGTACTGTGCACTCTGACAGTCCATACATATGACTGGCTTTGTGATGTCGGTGTTGATTTCTTTTAGTATACCTGATAGCCGTGTTAGCTCCTTTACTACTTCAGTGATAGCATAATACTTTGCCTCTGTGGTTGATAAACTCACTACTGATTGCTGCTGTAATTTCCAACTAATTTTGTTTGCTAATAATGTAAAAGTATATGCTGAAATAGACTTTCTTGTGTCCTTATCTGTTGCATAAGCTGCATCCACATAACCACTTAAAAACAAGTAATTGCATTTAGTTAGTTCTATTTTAGAAAAACATAGTCTGTATTTAATGGTTCTAGATAAGTATCTAGGAATGCGTTTGAACCTTTGCCAGTGTTCTAAACCTGGATTGGCCATGAATTTGCTTAGGATACTAATAACATAAGCTAGGTCAGGCCTTGTGCATAGCATAAGGTACATTATACTTCCATCACCTACATCATAGGGATAGTGAGTCATTGCTCTCTATTCATCCTCAATCTTAGGGCTCTTGTCAGATACCATCTGTAGATGAGATCGTAAGGGAACAGAACTAGGTTTAGCTTGTTCCATGTTAAATTGAGCTAAGATCTTCTTTATATAATTCCTTTGAACAAGCCAAAGCTTTCCTTCCCTCCTCTTTCAGATTATTTGCATTCCTAGAAGCTTTTGCGCTTCTCCCAAATCTTTCATTTCAAAATGAAAACATAGATCAGACTTCACTTATTGAATTCTATTCAGATCCTTTCCTGTTATTGTTAGGTCATCTACATAGACCAACATGAATACTACTTTAGTCATTCCTAGATCCTTAAAGTATAGGCAGTAATTATATGAACTTCTAATGAAGTTCATACTAGCAGCAACCTCATGGAACTTCTTGTTCCATTGCTTAGGTGCTTGTTTAAGCCCATATAGGAATTTTTGTAATAGATGGGCATAATCGAGCTTATTTTTCTCCTCAAATCCAATTGGTTGCTTCATGTAGATTGTCTCCTCAAGCGTTCCATATAAGAAGGCTATCTTGACATCCATTTGATGGATTTCCAAGTCATATAGAGTAGCTAGAACTAGTATAAGCCTAACTATTTTGAATTTGACTACTAGAGAGAATATCTCCTTGTAGTCAATTCCTTCCTTCTGTCTAAACCCCTTAGCTACAAGCCTATCCTTGTAAATCCTAGGTTCTGCTTCGGTTACTCCTTTTAACTTGAACAATCATTTGTGCTCAATTAGTTTAGCTTTAGGAGGTCTAGGGACTAAAGTCTAAGTCATGTTCTTCATCAGATAAAAATATTCTTTCTCACAAGCTGTCTTCCACTGTTTTGCATCCTCACTTCTCATGGCTTATTCATAGGTTTTAGGAGCCCTGTATTCTATAGTTTCAGCCTTAAGACATGCAAATTCAACCAAGTTTAAGTCACTGTAACTCCTATTAGGGATTCTATGTCTTGGTTGTCTATCCCTTGTGAGTTGATAGTCATATAGACTTCCTTGAGGATTAATTGCAGTTATGAGTGGGTTTCCTCTTCACCCTCACCTTCAGTCTATTCTGTCCCTTGTTCATGATGTGTAGTGCCTTGTATAGGCTCCACATCTATAGGTTGTGTAATCCCACCTTCATCAGTTTCTGGTGATACATAGAAAGGGACTGATTGATTCAGTGATCCTAATTGCTCCTAAATTTTCCTTTGGAAATCTGAATTTAAGGAACTCTTGTTCAGCAGAGAGAATTCATCTTCATTGAAGATTACATCTCTGCTTACGATAGTTTTGTAACCTCCCTTTTAGAGTAGTAATATCTTATATCCTTTAACTCCCTCTGGGCCTAGGAAAACTGCCTTGATTGCTTTAAGTTCCACTTTTCCTTCTTTTTGATGTGTATAAGCTGCACATCCAAAAGTTCTAAGGTAAGTAAGGTTAGGTTTCTTACAATTCCAAATTTCTTGTGGAGTCTTGTAATCATTAGCAGAGGTGGGGGAGCCTATTAACTAGATAGGCTACAGTCCTAATTGCTTCTCCTCATAGAGAGTGTGAGCAACCCGAAGAGAGTAGCATGCACCTGATTTTTTCTAGGAGAGTCCTATTGAGTCTCTCAGCTACTCCATTCTACTGAGGTGTAGCTCTCACTGTTTTGTGCCTTAAGATTCCTTTCTTGCTGCAATACTCCTCAAACTCTTTATTGCAGTATTCTAATCCATTGTTAGTCCTTAGGCATCTTAGCTTCTTCCAGTCTGATTCTCCATAAGTATATGCTATTTCATGAAGTTTTCTAATGCTTCATCCTTTCTCTTCATTAGATATACACAAAACTTCCTAGATTTGTCATCAATAATAGACATAAAATACAAATTCCCTCCTACAGTAGGTACTTGAGTTGGCCTCCAAAGATCACCATGAGCATATTCTATGATCTCTGTGGCCCTCTATGCTCCCTTTTGAAAACTGGATCTGTAATGCTTTCCAAGCACACATGATTCATAGAATTCCAGCTTCTGTAGGTTCTGATCAGGGATTAATCCTTGTTTAGAGAGGTGGAACAAACTTTTGTTCCCTGCATGACCTAACCTTGCATGCCATTGCTTGGTTGGTTCATTATTTCCCTTCTCAGTAACTTGATTAACTTCAATTAAGCCTATAATATAGTACAACCCACCCTTTTCAATTCCTCTAATAATGACTCTACCATTCTTTAGGATTTCTTTGAGTCCATCTTTTGATATGATCTAAAAGCCTTGCTTATCAAACAAGCTTTCAGAAATCAGATTTCTCCTTATTCCAGGCACAAATATGACATTACTTAAGATCCTTCTCTTTCCATCAAACATGTTGATGGAGACACTTCTAATCTCCTCTATCCATTGCTGCCTAGAATCTGTCATTTTAACCTTGGCAGTGACTGGTTCGAATGTAGTGAACCAATCTCTATATGGTGTCACATGCATGGTACAACCTGAGTCAAAAATCCATTCTCTGCTCAAGTCTTCACTGTCCTCAGTGATAGCCAGAATCTCATCACCACTTAAGTCTTCTAGTTTCTCAACATTTCTTGCATCTCCACTTTCTGCAACCTTATCCCTTTTCTTATTTCTGCAGTCCCTTGCAAAATGTCCCTCCTTATCACAATAAAAGCACTTCTTTCCTTTTCTCTTTTTCTTCTTTTCCTCACCTTCCTTGGTGTGCTTATCCTTTCCACTTCCTTTCTGCCAATTTCATTTCTTGCTATTTTTCCTAGGAGACTTTTTGTCATTATTATTTTCTACAAACATTACTTCTACCTCTTTCTTAAATGGATTATCATTCATTATTTCTTCCATTAGTGAGTCTAACACCCTCTTGACTGTGAGGGATTCTCCACTAACGTACTTAATTACTTTCTTGAATACATTGAATTCAGAAGGTAAAGCATTTTGAATTACTACAGCTTGATGCTCCTCAGATATCTTTTCATCTATAGCTTCTAAGTCTTGTCCTAACTTAAAGAAATAGTCTAAGTTGTCATCTAAAGAAACAGAGGTATTCATCTTGTAGTTAGCAAGATTGTGGAGAATGTCATCTTGTTAGGAAGACACCTCTTTGCATAAATTTCATCAAGTTTGGTCTATAGCTTCTGTGTAGTGTTACAATTATGCCCTTTTCTTATCACTGTTGGTGATAAGTGAAGCATTAACTTGCAGTGTGCAAGTCTTTGCATTTTAAGTCTCTTGACTGGATCAGTCTCAACATCATACTGATCTTTAATAGCCCCATATCATTCATAGGACTCAAGAAGAGCTTGCATTTGGAATTTCTAGATGGTGAAGTCTTCTTTTCCAGTAAATACATCTATTTCTTTTCCTACCATTGTGAATGTAGTTTAAATAAATAAAAGACTTTTACTTACAGAATGTTCTTGATGATCTTTGTGCTTCCAGTAGTTAGGAAATGCCCCAGGAGGTTTCTGAATACTTTGATACCACTTCTGTTAGGATAGTTGTATTATACTGTTACTTTAAACCTTTAAAGACTGATAAAGAATGTTATATTTGCAAGTGATATGAATTGCATAAATATTAAAGAACACCAAAATTACTTAGTTCGATAGCTTCAGTGCTATCTATATCTAAGGTTCCCAGTATTTTGATTTCAACTAGTATCAAGAAGAGGAGGAAAAGTTGTACAGAGATTGAGCGTTTTTCAGAAATACTTGCAAAGAGTCTTCAAAACTCTCATAGTACCCACAGATAAGTACTTTAGCACTCTCTGATATTTTTATTTTACTCTATTTTTACACTCACAAATGATTGAATACAATGTAATGAGAAAATGCAATCTGTCTGAAGCCTTGATTTCTGTCTTATTTATAGGGTCTGAATCAGTTGCCTTCAGTTATGCTTTGATTGAGTCTGATGAGGTACACATGCTTGTCACATGATCAACTAATCCATTCTTCTTCCGCTGTGCGTATTATATTGTAGTTGCTGCGTTTTGGTTTCTCATGTATGTAATATGACAATGCTTTGAGTTGTAAAGTTTCTGACTTGAATTTGTCATGTGTTTCTCATGTGCATATGTCTTACTCTGCTTCATTTTGTCCTTGTCTAATTAGAATATTCGAGAGCTTCCCTATCTTCAACCTTTAGACACTTCTTTTGATTTTTTTCAATTTTTCCTGTTGTTGGATGTTTCAGAGTGTTGGTTGATAGAGTAAACGTAATTCTCATCGTATTACATAGTTAAATTCAAAAGAAATTGTTACAAATTGACCCGAGAGTACACAACTTTCCTGCATGTTTTAAGGTAACATCACTACACTATCTTCCCTAGATGAATAGTGGCAAGAAAAGTACACGACATTATGTAAAGGCAAGTGCGGGCTCTTCCCGCTTTCGCCGCTAATATCTGATTCTCTATTCTAGTTTGTACATGGAACAATAGACTCGGTACCAAATGCTGACCCTCGGAGAGAGAGAATGATAGATCTAGGATATACGTAGAATTGGCATTGATAAGCTTTTGGCCTCTTCTGCTTTTGTCTAACACCTACTGAGAAAAGAAATAGTGAAGGCACGAAAGGAACAGTAGAGGCAAGTGGTTATAAGATCTACCGAACCCACTCAAAATACCTCCCTCACATTTCTCTCACTCTAACCCTCTGTCCCTATCTATCGGTCCCAAGATTCAGCATGGAGAACCAGAGAAACTCTGTTCTGAACTATTACTGCCAAGGAAAGGTTAGACATCTTCTTCAATTTCATTTACTATGCCATATAACTGTGTTTCGAGCTTCTTATTAGGAAAAAAGGATTTCTCTATTTTTGGTGTTAAGTAGCTAAACCGTGCTTAGCAATGCTCATTTCGACTACAGACTATGGAAGAAATGAGACAGTCCCTTCTGTATACAAGTGTGGAGCTTGAGCAGACAAGGCTAGCAGTTCAAGAAGAGCTTCGAAAGAGAGATGACCAGTTGCTACATCTCAAAGATCTACTTAGCAAAACCATGAAAGAAAGAGATGAGGCACAAGAGAAACACCAAATACTTGTCCTGGAAAAGCTTTTGCTCCAACAGCAGCGCCAGAATGCCCCTCTCTCTGGCATTTCAGAAGTTGAAGACGAAACCAGAAAGGGGGTTGACTCCAACAGTGGCCTATCGTCATCAGATTGTGAAGAGAGCATCGTTTCATCCCCTGTAATTGATCCAATTCCACAACGTCAACTATTCCCAACTACAACAGTACCTCAAGAAACAGCAGACTTAGTCCCTGAAAAGCCATTGCCTGAAAAGGGAAAGCTTTTGCAGGCTGTGATGAAAGCCGGTCCACTCTTGCAAACTCTGCTCTTGGCTGGACCACTTCCAGAATGGAGACACCCTCCACCACCACTGGAGTCCTTTCAAATCCCTCCAGTGACCATCCCTTCACCAAAAACACCACCTCTTCTGTCGCCACTCCTCCACCAAGACACTTTCAGCAACACCATGAATGGGTGTAATAGAAAGAGGATCCTTTATAATGGTTTCGACTCACCAGTAGAGACAAAGAATCGACGGATACTCCTTCACTGATGACTAGAATCCACTAAATTCCACATATTACATATTTTATAATCATTTCTAAACCACTAATTAGGGAATCGGAAATGTAAGATGCATCGCACTGATCTAGCATTTTTGTATAGAAGTTTGATCAGTCTATCTAGAGAAGATATTCCAAGTTGGCTCGAGTTGAGAAAAGATTTAACTGGGGTTTGAGATTGGTCATTTCCGCCAGTATCCGGAAGTCACAATTTTTGGTCTCTGCTTTCCTTTCTTCATCACACTTTTAGCTTTTTGGCCCATGCCGCGGAATGGGACACCAATGTCCTTTCAAATTGGGTTGGTATGCAAGTGAAAGTTAGTTTAAACAGTCGCATTAGAAAATACTTCTACTAACTCTCATCTCTTAACGAGAGGTTTCGAGTTTGAGTTTGAATCCTGAGAATGGAGAAATCTATTTGGCTAGCACTTTATCCTTTATAGGCTGACTCGGTGCAAGCAGGGATTAATCTGAGAGTAGATGACTTAAAGACGCCTTATCATAATTAAGATCCTCCTAAAACACCTCATGGGTTAACTAAAAAAAAAAACTTCTATTAAGCTAATATAAGTACGACATGTATCTGCAGAGCATACGAGTAACGATTTGTGAAATTGTACTTAGTAAGCAACGCTAAACATCCGAAAAACTCGAACTGAATTAAAAAAAAAATTTATTGGCTCAGTTATACAAATTCTCAGTTCGGAACCCAAATTCAGGGACCCAATCCATGTTAATGTTGTTTAGCATAACTTTGGATGGAGAACTTATGGGCTATTAAGACGAACTGGATGATCAAGTTGCAAGCGGTTTGTTGACGGCTTAAGAGAAATCTAAGTAGATTAAGTTAAATTAAACAAATGCTTTCTTAGCTGTGATGATCAGAAATCATAATAATATTATTTTAAGAATGTTAGAAGTTAAAATAAAGAAATTAGGCTCTAAAAGAACAAAAAAAGTTTATTTGTAATTGTAATTAAATGTTAAACTACAAGTTTAAAGATCATATTTGTAACCTGGTAGATAATATGATATTTATACTAGTACATTACTAAAGTCGTTTTAAAGATAACTGTGTGGCTTGAGAGTCATTTTACTTATGTTATATCATTATATATATTATTGGTAAATGGGCAACTGAAGCATCCACAATACTACGTATAATGCTAACAATGCTTATGGCTTAAAAGGCCATAAAATTAGTCTAGAAATAGAAGCCTAATAAATGTGTAACTAGAGAATTTATGAACAATGAAAAATCAAAGAATTGGGCAATTATAGCAAAAAATTGCTTAAGGATAAAAGGATTATAAATTCACCAACACCATGAGAATGAAAAAAGGACAATCTTAAACCAATACAATTACAATACAACAAAATCACTTTCTAGAGAAATCAATCAACCTATGTCAAACTTATTTTGTTCTTTTTTAACTTTCTTTATATTGCAAATTCACTTTTGTTAGATCGAATTCTCTTTTGCAATTTGTGATTTTAATACAAGGGGAACAGATAAACAAACACAATTCTAATTCAAAAATTTTAAAATAAAAATTCTCACAGAGAAAATAAATTTTATTGATAGAAAGTTTTGTTAATCTCCCTCAAAAGTTTTTTAAACAAGTTTATATAAACCTCAATTCTTCTTAGGAAGAATTCTAAACAAGATATGAAACTTTAATTATGTCCTAAGAAGACTTTTAAAAGAAAAAGGAAACTCTAATTTATCTTAGGAATATTTCCAAAAGAAATGAGAAATCTAATTTACAGACTTCTAAACAAAATAGGAAAGGAATCAAAGAGATTGAGTAAACTTTGAAATAAAAAAAACAAAATAAAATAAAAAATTATATAAAACCTTACAGAGAAGGATTTTGGATCATGTGTTAGTCAATATTTTATTTTGCCCAACATGAAGATATAAACTTAAGAAGATAGTGTATAAAGTTAAACAAGATAAGTTAAATTTTACATTAAACAAAATAAAGAACAAAATAAGAACAAAAGAATATTAAGGCTTGCCAAGGTCATTTTACACTTTGTATTATTATTTGTAAGCTCTAATTTGAAGATTCAAAAGGTCCACTATGTATAAACATTTGATTTTACTTTATTGCATGAGTCTTTTAATTCATTAATAAGCATTAAAGCTTTTGATTTTAACATAAAAGCCTCTTAATCTTTCAAATAATCTTTAGAAATTTTTTTAAGAAGTGTTTTAATCATATTTGCAAATTAGTTTTAAGTATTTGAAGTTGTTAAAATTATATATATGAGGTGATTGATCGATTTATTTAAGTTAGTGGTTAATCAATATAGGCTAAAGTTACTAGATTTGAAGTATTAAGAGTTTCCTGTAATATTGGTTGACGTAATGGTTGAGCAGTCTGTCATATTAATCGACCAATATAAGTTACTAGTCAATTAGTGTCCCAACAACTAATGATTTTGGTACTGTAAATGCATACTAGTCAACCAGTACAGTAAATTTATCCATTGTAATAACTACTTCTTTGCTCCGATAGTTATTTTGGGTACCAAAATACTATTAATAGGTGTTTTCTTATTGATTTTAGCATCAAGAACATTTTGGATATTGTATATGCACATTTTAAAGAGTTTTTCAATCATTTAAGTGTTATTGTCATATTTGTGTGAGTGAGTCATTTTGAAATTATAAAGTGAGGTATTTTGAACTATAATATTTAGTTAGGGCAA
>JAOTIZ010000202.1:4317355-4331591 GCA_027123425.1 Erythroxylum panamense | reverse complement strand
AGTGATAGAATATTCGTAAATATTTCCTTTCCTTATGTAAAGTATAGCAATCATGTATTTATGTACGTTCAGTACAGTAAAGCAATACGATGAAAAATTCCCCAAACTTACTGTGTAAGATCATCAGCTTCAACTAAGTTAAGAAGAAAAAAGTCATTGCCGAGATCTATCACCTTCATCGGCCCAAATAGATTCCACGTGACTTTTAGTATATTCTTCAATAAGCGATATCCAATTCGTCTCCTAAGCAATTTTACTACTATTGCTCTCTCCCAGATCTTGTCTAATTGATTTTTGAAAGTAGCAGAAAGTTTGATCGCATTCCCAAAAGCTCCCTTTACCATGGTAATATCTCCTTCTTCAACCTCTGTCGGGGTCTCTTCTGGCCATGCTAACTCATCCTCATCTTGCGTTGAATATTGCCCTGTCACTGCAGCATTGTAACTTGGCTGCTGGCGTGTGGGGGGAGGGTTCTCTTCCCTATCACGTTAACTTGAAATGAAAATCGACTCTGTAACTCTATTGGCGTTGATGGTGACTTAGGTGTCATCAACAAAACATGGCTCATAGCAACATTTCTTTGTCAGGGATGGGGGGAAGTTGAGCTTGGCCTTCTTGTCTCGGATGCGCTTAGCGGCTTCATCGTAGGTGCGTGTAGCTTCCTCGCCACTTGTTTGCCCCACAACCTTTGCCTTATTCCTCTATACATGTTATTTCTGGTTCATCTCTGGTTCACTTCCTCATCACCAACTACTTCATGAACAGAACAAGAATCAGCCAAAAAAAGAAGAAGAAACCAAATAGTTAAAAGATACATACTTTAGCGTTATTTAAACTCAGAAATTACAATTTAGATGCACAGACTTCGATCTCCAAGTACCCAAATCTTTGTAATTGTCCTCTCTGTGTAGTTACTAGTTTGGGTATTATCTTTATGAGATTAATGGTTTGAGCATCTGCGTTATTAGTTTGGGCTTGATCTTTCTGCGGTTGCTAATTTGGACATCATCCTTTTGCGATACTAGTTTGGGCGATGGAGACTCTTCCCATTTTTCAAACCGGCCCATTTATTATTTAACCGGCTAATTTTTATTAACAACAGTTAGAAATAAAAATTAAACTGAAAATTAGTCTGAATTGTTCATATCTCAATCAACCCTGCCAGTCACATTCAGTTTAAATAAAAAAGAATGAGAATAATATTTATTTAATATGAAAACAAAAGACAAGTATAAATGAGAAATAAAGAGTTGGAATAGAACACTTCCACACTTTATTATATCCTTAAAATTTGGAAAATAAATATAACAGTTTCTTACTAAAAATAAGATATTTTTAATTAAAATAATAAAGAACTGGTTATCACAATATAGTAAACTCTCGGATAAAATTAAAAGCTTTGGAGAATAGGCGTAATTAATCCACGAGAGTGTGCGTTCCACCCCACAACTACCAGAGTCAAAACTCAAAAGCTTTGGGGATGCGTACGATCTTAGTGTCCACTTGGCAACCAACTACCATGACTTCCCCAAGAGATCAATTTCCGTTCAACGTGCCTGTGCCTGTGCCTAGCTAGCGTATCAGCAGTCTTCAATTCAATATACTTGCAATAAACAGTTGCTTATACGGTGAACTGAGACCAATCTTTAACTTCAATAAGTCGTCCTCTTCATGCTGACGATAGTTGACATGCCACTCCCACAAGAGGTTGCCCTCGCCCGCATTGATAGGTATTGACATCCTCAGTGCCGCTCTCCATAGCCTTTGCAGTTATGCTTAAACATTGTAGAATTTGCAATAAAAGATGAGAGGTTCAGGTTAGTAACCACAACCAATAACAACACAAACAATGGACACAATGACACACAATTCTCCCTCCTTTTTCCTCTCTCTGTCATCTTTCTAGAGTACCAAAAACCGCTCTAAAGTTATGACATATAAGCTTCTCTCTAATGCTTCAGTTCTCAATACCATTGAAATAACGACTAGAGACATGGTCCACAATAGTACTGATCTGATGAACTCCAAAATTCACATGGCATCCAAACCAACCAGAAAATATGCAAATTCTTCCTATGCTCTTGGATAGCAGATAATGAGAAACAGAAAGGTGTCAAAAGAGAATTCAGTAATGTTTAAAAACCGGATTAAATCGATAACATAAGAGATTTAATGTTTAAAATATTCAACCGATATTAAACCGTCATAAAATTAGTTACAAATTGAATAAAATTAAAGAATTTAAAATATAATTAAAAGAGAATGTTTTTACCGATTGAAAATTTTCAAATTTAATTACAAAAAGAAACTGTTAAATAAAAATTAATTAGTTTATTTTGATTTATAAAACCGATTAATTTACAAAAATTAACCGAATAATTAATAAACTGATTGGTTGTTAATAACAAGAATTATTAAAGTACATTGAACTAAAAAATTAAACATCAAACTAAAAAAATTGGCCGGTTCAATGTTTTCAAAATTAAACCGACTGAACCAAGTCAATTTTTTAATCATTAAAATTTAGAATCCAAAATTCCACAGTGGAGCAAGAGAAAAATGAATAGGCTTTACATGAAGATGAAGAGTATATGGGCAACTGCATTAAATAATTAGGGTTTAAGATTTGTTCTACTCACAGATTATCAATCATTAGCATCTCAAACTCCACGCAGCATTTAGTGATTTTACAGAATTTTAAGTCAAAGCACATGCTGCATACTTATTGTGTTATCTTTAAGTCTGTAGAGAGAAACAAAGGCATACCACATATACATGATGATCCACATGAAAGCACAAGCCATATTGAGATTCAAATGTTAATTAAATTTAAGGTACCACAACCAAAGCATGTAAGTGAAAAAAAAAAAAAAAAGGAAGTATCCTGATTTACGCAAAAGCAACTAAAGGAATTAAGAGAAATCATTGCTTACCCTTCCCAAGTTCTAATTTCTGAAGTCCGCTTGCCAATAGCAAGTACAGGATCATGGCCGGCCATTAAAAATCCATATTTCAGCCTTTAAAATGACTATATCATTGGAATCAACATTTTCCAAGGCTGTCATCTTTCCAACTAAGGAAGACCTGATCAGATGGAAAATTTCAGACAAAATATTACCGCCTAAGAGATAAGAATGTAAAACAAGATTAGGAGCTGGAAAGGAAAGGAAGGTGGAAACAAAAGAAAAACACACAAAAAGAAGTAAGAATATTAGCTATGAAACCTTTACTTACTCAAAACTGACTATGCTGGAACAAATAACTAAAAGACCTAGATCAGTTGCAATGGCCAAAATTTTACGAAATTTTGACTATGACTGAGGTCCATCACTTGCTCCTCTTCCTATGGAAACAATCTGCAATAATGTGCCCTTCACTATCCATGCTGTCCTTTCCGGTTGACGTTCATAAGCGCTGAGAGGATGCAGACTTTTATCTTCCAGCTGTACACCATAAACAAATGGGAGCCTTAGTGCCAGGAAACTGTCTGGAGGTAGGACCACGTGACAGCCAAGGCTAAACTGCAACTTTCGTTCTCGGTCTAGAACTGAGGGTGGTAGACAAGATGCCTGCAAGAAAGGATTTGTCAAGACTCGAACAAAAATCAGAATATAAGAAGCTTGGATGCCATATCAGACTGGAGGCATATACAAAACAAAGAAGAATTAAGAAAAAGAAGACTATCAAGCTACGAAAGCTTTATAATTGCCTGTGTAAATCGAGTATATGTACAGGCATGTAAATATAAAGTTCAATGAAACAATTGCATAAGTGACACATACCTCAAATTGTACAACTGGACATGTCGCTAATGCCACTGGAAATGGAGGGGTAACCTGCATGCAGAATCACAATATTAGGCATTTGACAGTTAAAGAGTTATAAAATAGTTCATTATCTTGAATGAAATGAAGTCCAATGAAATTTGGCAACTACTAGTTCTCATCAGTAAAACACCAAAAAGAAAACAAAAGAGTTAATTACGTAAAATCTGTGCTATTGGATTTTTCAACTAAAGATCAAACAAGACCATACATGTCAAATTGACAATACAAGCACGTTCTTAATCACTGCAACTTTAATGGATCATTCTATCTCTATTTCTAATCAATCTAACCTTAAGATTGAATAACCAAGGGTACGAATAGTCTCTCAGCCATTTCCAATTATATACTCTACGGCATGAATAAGAAGGTTATAATTTTCATTTCAAAATATCAGTTATTTTCAACTGCCTTTGGTAAGCTGTTACACTATAGAAAAAATTAACTGAGTCAAAACTCCCAGAATCTTTTCTTCAACATCCAACAAAGTTAAAAAGATGCACCAGAATCAAATATTCCAACAAATTTAATATATGGTGTGTCTCATTCTGTAATATAAATCTTGACAAGGACTAATAAAAACACAGCCCAAACAACTAATTAATAGCCTAATTTAGTGTGTTCAACAGAAAGGAAAAATGAAGCAGAGCATAAGCAGGATTATGTACCAGAAAAATCCTTTGTAACTGTGATATAGTGCCAGCAAATTTAATCTTTGGAGAATCTTTCTTTTTTTTGGAGATCTTGCAGTATGGACAATTCATATATAAGGGTAAGTGTCTATTCAACATGGAAAAAGCAATTCCACCATCGTCAAGGCTGACAGAATGAAGATCCACTTCAGGGTCTTTCACAGAGTGGAGACATTTTGGTCCATTAATGATCGTCTGATTACCTCCCTTGCCTGAGCTGGAGAGCTGTATCAACCCTTCAAAAGACAGATCACTGTTTACCACCAACTCTTTTGATTTATCCAAATTTCTCAGCCCAGAATCAGCACCAGATACAGTCATACTCCTAGAGCTTCTGCGGATTTTATTATGATTACCATTTCTACCCAAATTAGAATGACCTCCCAGATTATGCTCCACCGATTTCTCTGAAGGAATTGAGGATTCTTCAGGTGAGCTATACGGTGATCCTAGTTCCCTCATGTGATCTGGACTTAATAAAAACCGGTGACCATGTGGACACTCGTGCTCAAAACCAACAAATATGGTTGCTTGCTTCAAAGAAGGGTTCTTTTTTACTTTTTCAACAACATTAATATTCATAGGAACAACATTACTTCCTACATGCAAATATGGGTCACCAACCAAGCTGTCATTACAAGCAGTTCCTTCTAAGGGTTTTGGAACCGCAGAAAGATGATCACGATTCTGAGATCCTTGCTCAAAATCTGCATCAACCGTTTCAGCACTTCGATCCCTTACCTTAATTTGCTTCACACATGTCTCCGAACCTGGCACGGGCTGCTTCTTCCGCTGGAGAGGAGGAAACCCTGAATCTGCAGTTGATCCTGAAACAACCTCAGAAAATGGTTTCCGCATTGTAAAATTTGGAAGACCCTTACCAAAACTAAGTTTTTTCCCATCAATTTTGCTGCTTTCTGATGGTTTTCCCTGATTTTCAACTCCAGGTAAGTCTCCCGCATATAAGCGAATGACACTAGTTTTCTTCCTGTCCATGTCAGCATTAACGTCACTCTGGACATTGTTGCCCCTCCTACTGACAGATTCTTTTGGCACAGTTCTAGCATGTATGGCTATTGGGTCTGATGGCTTCTCCAAATATATTGTCCATCTCAACAAGTACTTGTGCATGTTAGAGAACCCACTTTGAAGTAAGCCCTTGGAAGGGTCATAATACCTTGCTCCCCCAACACGAATCAATCTCCATGAGGATGATTGCACAGGTCCTGTATCACTAAATTCAGGTAAATGAACAGCAGGAAGGATCTTGTCACAGTCTTGGAAGCAACTGGATGTAACATTTGCTGATTCAAAATCAAAAGGATCAGATCTCAGCTGGCGTGAACGACCACAGGCACAAGCATGAAGAAAAAAATATCCACTTGAATGTGTCTTCACTGATCCCAGAACTGGACCATTGCCAACATCATGTCTCTGGTGCACACATGGTTTTCCTGTCAGACTAACTGCATCACACAGTTGCCTCCCAGATTTCCAAATGAATGTGCACTCGTCCTGCAGCCTTCTTGCAAACAGCTGGACAGCTGGTCCCCTAACCATTGAGTGGAAAGCACGTAAAGCTTTTTCTAAGTGGGCCTCATGAAGGGAAGTGGGATAACAAGCAGGCAAATCTTTCAAATAAACATCCTTAGCAGTTGGAAGGGCCTTTTCACACCATGAAGTGGAAAACTTAGTGTTTAGTCCTTTGCCACTTTCCAACACAGACACTGCACTCTCTAGAGCATCCATGCCTCTTGCAACCCCTTCAACATGAGCTGCATCTATGTTCAGTTGACGAGATTTTCTTTTATCAATTTCATTTTCATCTAGAGAAAACCCTTTTGCAGCAATAACTCCCCGAAGAATAAATTGACAAGAAGATAACCATGTTTCCATACTTGGAAGCTCAGGACTTGGAAATGTTTTCCCTGATGCAGCAGAAGCTGCAGCAGCAGCAGCTGCAGCAACAGCAATCTTACCAAGACCGGCAGCCGAACCACTGTTGGCATTGGTGACTAATCCTCCCCTACCTCTCAGAATATCGGACTGCCTGTATATGAACTCCTTTATGGAGGAAATATCGTCCTTGTTTGCACTTTGATTAAGACTTTCAAGCAAAAGGGAATCTGAGGTTGCTTTTGCATTCAGAACATCTTCTACGAGGTTCATAGCAAATTCCAAAGATTCACCTTTTTTATTTGTAAGCCTGTCAAGCAGCACAACAGTCCTTGATGCATCAAGAGAAAACAAAGGTGCAGAGCTTGGAACACTGCTACTTCTAGAACCAGCTTGACCACTTTCAGAGCCCGAGAGTGTTCGGCACTTCTTAATGAGATAGCGAATCTGTGCCTCAAGAGATGATTGTAGTTTCTTTTTGACACCACCATCAGATTTACTTACAGGGCGTGCTAGTACTACAACTGAACCAGAACCCTTAGCTGGTAAGTTAGGCCTAGCTAAACTACTCAAACTAGAAGACTGATTCAGTAAGGAGCCATCTGCCAACTCCTCCATATTAGAACTAGAATTTGGTGTATCCAAAAAATCATCAATAAAGACAAAGAGTATAACTGGGGTGCAATTTCCTGGAAACAGTGAAGCATATGAGCCTAATCCTGACATAAGAGAGAGAGCTGAATTATTTCGACTCATGATACCACCACTTTTAGCGGGAGAAGTACTAGTTGAGAAACTTCGCCTAGACGATGAAGAGGAAGAATGGGGCCTAGCTTGAACCGGTGGGGCAGTAACAGATTTCATATAAGGTGCCAATGCATGTTTGGCAGCTTGCAACACTCTAAACTTTTTCAACATACGAGTATCAAAGCGTGACCCCTCCTGAATGTATATGATGACATGGCAGACCTGCATTACTAATCAAGTCATTGATTAGAAATATCAAGTTCACATTAAGTTGAACCAAGACAAATAGGTTGGATCCCATCCTGAAGGGTAGTCAATTTAACATTTACTACCATATCTTCCTAGACCAAAAGTACCTATTTCAACAGTTCCGAACATCTAGGATCCAAATGATAAACTACGAATCAGTTGCTTGCTTGATGCATGTGTTAATTTCCTGAATCATCCAGAAAATGACCCTACCATACTCAACAAGTTCATTCAAAACTAGAAAGCCTTATTTTAAGTGAAACCAGTTAAAATTAAACATACCCACGAACCAAAGATCCTACCAACATCTACTAACGAAGAAGATATAAAGAGCTCTTCTAAGTATAGAATAGGTAAATTAAAGTAACCAAAAAGGGAACAGAACTCACAGAGAACATGAAAAGCAGGCCTTGCAGATCTTCAAACTCCCGTTGCTCGAAAGCAGTATCAAAACCTGAACTTGAGCCCTGGACCCCATGATTGAGAAGGCTCCAAGTGGAACAAAACCTCAAGAACAAAATCCCTTTGTCTTCTTCATGGAAATAACTGATCTTTCTCCACTTGAACCAATCTGCAAGTTGCTCATTGTCATCAAGAGAAAGAAGTGTCTTATCGAGATTGCCAGACCCAAAAGCGTTGGAGTCGAGAAGGCGATTGACGAGTTGGGAAGAGCAGTCGTCGGGGCTATGAGAAACGAATCCAACGACCACAACTCCGTCTAAAGAGCTACGAGATTGCAATTGGGTCTGAGGATCAAACGATGAAGAAGTAGAAGAAGAAGAAGAAGAAGAAGTGAGGATGTGAATAGAAGGTGGTTGCTGTTGTTGCGGTTGTGGTGGCGGTGGCGGTGGTGGGCGATTGAGAACTCGCATGGGTGGTGGATTGTGAGTGGGTAAGTCCATCGGGAAAAAAGAACAAGGTCAAGAAGCTTCCTCCATCTTCATACGCTGTTTCTGCTTCTGTTTCAGTTTGTTCAGAGTTAATAGATGGATCGATGTGCTCGTTCTTAAACTACAGTCCATCTTAGTTTCTGTAATAAAGATTCAAGAAGCCTATCTTTTACAATAAATACGTATTTATTAAATTTTCATAATTTTTTTAAATTATTATTTAAAATACAAACTTATCAATCATGATTTATATAATTTTTGATAAAAATAAAAAATAAATAAAGATCAATTAAATTATTTTTAATATCTTTAATGTGACTTTCTTTATAAATTAATTTAAGAAATGGTATTTTAAATCTTTATTTGGTAAAAAAATTACTAAATTAAATTTTTTTTATTTTCACAACTTACAAATAGTTTTTATTAACTTTTGCTTAATTATATTTTCTTCTTAATTTTTAATTTTTAATTTTTAAAATAGAAAGTAAAATCATAAAACAAAAATCAAAATCTATACAAGAAAATCAGAGATGCAACTAAAGTCTAAAGGGCATTATCTCGTCTTTCCACCAAGCAAAAGCTGTAGCAATGGCAGCTACTGCGACTCACAGTATCCTCACTGCTTCTCCGACATCTCATCAGCATTTCCTCTCACAAAACGCCGTTTGCTGTCTCCCTTCGTCTCTCCACTTGGCGTTTCGTGACATGTCCCTCAAGTTCCCTCGCCAATCCCTCTCTCGTTCTCTGGCTGCTACTTCCCCCGAGAAGCCTCTCCCTGTCATCGCTGTTACAAGGAATGCCGTCTCTTTCCTCGAGGACAATCACAGTGTTGACGGCGTTGTCACTTTGACCCATGAAGATGATGGTCTGTTCCCCTTTCCTGAAATGATTAAAATTTTCTCTTCTTTTTCTCCATTTTTTTTGGTGATTATGGGTATTGTTGAGTTTTTTTGTGTGAATTCTTGGTTTTGGTACATCGGTTAACTCTTTTTCAACTGGGTAACTGGGAAATGATTTACAAATGCTTTTTGCTGAAGATGGTTATCGTTTTTTAATTTTTGAGCTTCATCGGATTTTGGCTGATTTGAGGACTTAAATATTATGGTAATGGGGGCGACCTGGCAAACGTAGTTTCCTTAATTATATTTGAACTTCTTATGTGTTTTCTCAACCAATTAATGTGCTATTGTGTGATGTATCTTAAAACAGGGGCGGCTGAAGCAACAATTGTAGATAACCAGGTAACTCACTTAACCTAAATCCTTTTCTTTTCTTTCCTTCTTGCTTCTGTTCCATTTTTTCTTTCTTAGGGTGTGAAATACGGGTTTGATTGTACATGAACTACTCTTTCTGGTTGGTGATTAATGTAATTTCATGGCTCAATTTCATGTTCCTGATCTTACATTGATCTTGTTTGTAATGAAATTAACTGTATTTTGATCAATACTAAAACTGTGCAGGTACCAAGTCCTAATGCGGTGATTGAAAGAGCACTTATGGTCCATGAGTTTGCAGATGACCTTGGACCTGGTAATTCTCTTGTTATTCCCGATTACGCAACGACGTAGTTCATACTGTTGAAACAATTAAGTTGTCCACAGTTCCAAGATTAGTTTCCCGTTTTCATATGCATATTCAGAAAGTTGGTTTTAACAGTTGTATAGATTCTTTTTTAATATTGCTTATATGACAATTCGACTCAACTCATAAACTTAAACCGAACTAATTAAATTTGACTAAAATTAATAATTTATTATAATTATCTTAAATTATTGATTGAAATCAAATTCAGCTATTTTTAGTCAGGTTTAAAAGTTGAGTTGGCTTATCTTATTAGTAATATTTAATTAGTCCATGTTTAATATTCATATTACATGTATTTTATCATTATTTTTAAACCAAAGGCTAAAAGAAGGATTAAAAAAAACTGAAAATTAGAAATAGTTGAAAATTTTAATGATTAAATTTTTTTAAGTTTCTTAAACCATGAGGAAGATTTATGTCTTTTAACTTTTATTTTTCTTACACTCCAAATATAGGTTTGTCTTCATGTAGGAGGGAGGGATATAACACTGGATAGTTTCAAAATGAGCTTGCTATTCTTGAAAAACATATAATAAAAACAAATTACCTGGCAAAATAGCACTTTCACTGAGATGTCGTATGCTGATTCTACAAAGTGAAGAAATAGTGATCATATCGGCAGAAAAGTTTTCTTGTAATTCCCATTGTATTATTTAGAAAGTTGTTTCTATTAATTGCACAGCTTATTGGTCTTCATGCATTGTTATCACTGAAGAATGTTGAACGTTGAAGCTTTTTCTTTGGAGTACAACAGAAATTTGATACTATAATTAAGTGAAATTAAGGCCATTACGAGGTTGTTTGACGAACTAAAGACGTGCATTTTGGACTAGAAGTACAAACTTGTGATTTATTCCTGTTAGAGTTTTGTCTTGTACGATAATTGCAATCTAATCACTGTTGTAGCCATTGATTGTTTATATTTTACACTCCTTGTTTGATTTCATATTTGAAGGTGGACATGAACTTAGTTCGATCACGGTAATTGCAGGAGGAAAATTAGTATGTGTTATGTGTGATAAAATGGAAATTAAACAATCAATCACGGGAATTGCAGGAGTAGAAGGAATGTATACTGATGAGTATATTTGAGATGTCCTAGGTTGATTCTACAAAGTGAAGAAATAGTGCTCATATCAGCAGAAAAGTTTTCTTGTAATTCCCATTGCATTATTTAGAAAGTATTTTATATTAATTGTACAGCTTATTGGTCTCCATTCATTGTTGTCACTGAAGAATGTTGAACGTTGAAGGATTTTCTTTGGAGTACAACAGAAATTTGATACCATAATTAAGTGAAATCAAGGCCATTACGAGGTTGTTTGATGAACTAAAGACGTGCATTTTGGACTAGCAGTACAAACTTGTGATTTATTCCTGTTAGAGTTTTGTCTTGTACGACAACTACAATCTAATCACTGTTATAGCATTGATTGTTTATATTTTACACCCCTTGTTTGATTTCATATTAGAAGGTGGACATGAACTTAGTTCGATCACGGGAATTGCAGGAGGAAAATTAGCATGTGTTATGTGTGATAAAATGGAAATTAAACAAGCCACTCTCATCTCTGACTGTTTAACCCTATAGCTTGATGGATTCTTAATCTGATTGTTTCTCATCCATGTCCTGTAATTCAGAGCATGCTGATAATTGTTGGTAGCTCCATGTTTATACATGTCTGACATGTGAATGTGTATGCATGTTCGGTGGGAGTATTTAAAATGTTGTGTATAGTTGTAAATTCTATGAGTCCATTATTAATAACATATTCATTGTTTTAATGACAGTTGCTGCAGTTCCCAAAAAACGCACTTCTAAATCTAAAAAGCGTATTCGTAAAAACATCTGGAAAAGGAAGGCATATTGGACTGCATTGAAAGCTTATTCATTAGCCAAATCTATTGCTACTGGTAAATCTAAAAGTTTTTGGAGCAACAGTGGAAAAGTGGAGTAGATTCATTATCTTGGGTCAAATCAGAGAATCTTGCTGGCTCCATGAACTAAGCTACTGGCTGTTGATGGTGCTTTGGTGCTATATGCGGATATAGGGATGTCATGTTCTTATATATGATTAGAGAGGTTCATTTGTTTGTATTGGTCAATCCTATGTCAGTTAAATTTCCTTCCAAGCAGGTTTAGATGTTCGTTTAGCTTTCAAACAAAGATAATTCTTGGACTAAAGCATTTTGAACCAAATCAATGGAAATGTTTTGTTCCTCTGAATGTGATTTGATTTTATCTGTAATTAAAGTTTTATCGTAGTTACTGTGACCTTTTGCAGAAATACTTGCTATTTGTTTCATTTAATATGTCTGTCAACTTTTTCCGACCAGTGACCATATGCAGATGATCATTTAGTGAAGTTAAAATGATTCCTATTCTGCCTTCCCATAATAAAGAAAATGATTTCTATTCTTTGCAACGAGCAAAACTTATTGCGAAAGATTGATGTAAGATTATGGACAGGAAAGTTGCGTCAATCTTTAAAAATTAGATGCTATCATTCTCCATCGTATTCTTATGAACAGTATAAATTATGTATAGGATATTGCCTATAGGTACTGGATTCTTTTGAGCTTGTAACGGCATGCTTGAAAAGTATGGTACATCTGTTGTCTTGTGCAGGTGCATGAACTTTATGGTTCATCTGTTGTCTTGTGCAGGTGCATCAACTTGCCTTTCATTGTAAGTGTATGGCTCTACATGTGAATGTTTAGCCCAACTGCTTAGATTTAGTGGCTCTGCGTTACAATAAAGTAACAGAAGTGCATGTTGGTTGGAACACCTCTGATGTTAATAAATATGAGGAGAAAGAAAACAATTGGATCATGTGCTCATTCCCAATTTACAGTTCTTTACGTGGGTGCATTCATTGTATTAACCAAAATTAGCCTCTACAGAAACCATAAATGAGGATTGATGAAACCCCAAGGAAAAATGACGAATTTTCGCGACTGCATTGACTTTGGTAAACTGCTGCCATGTAACTTTTGATTTGTTGAAGTTAGCTTGAGTCTTTCAAAATTCAGAAAGGGATATGTTCCATTTTCCTTGCGTCTTGCTCCTCTCTGGATTGCAGGAGTAGAAGAAATGTATACTGATGAGCATATTTGTGTGTGCAAGACACTTGCTATCTTTAGTGTAAGTGTTCGAAACAGGAGCTTGGCTTCATGATCATCTAGTGGGAGCTAAGAGAGATGGTTATGGAAAAAGCTTGCATATAGAAGATGGGATAATGGAAGCTGCATATGGCTTTGTTTATTGGTGACAACGAGCTGGGCTGAGGCCTAATCTCGTAAGACCTGAACCTAATCGAATTAAGTTTAGCTTATTAATTTTGAGTAAGCCAATAAGTCCAACTTAAAAAATTGTAAACTTAATCGAAATCAAATATTTAAATTGTATCTTGACGAACTAAGTTCGAACTTTTTTTTGGTCACCTTTAGTTCATGCCTATTCTATTTTTCTACCATTGATAATAATTTTAACTTACCCACTAGTGTATATTGACTTTCTTATCTAAACAAGTCCATTAAATGCCAAAGTAATCTCATCTAGGATTCAAGTTGAGATAAAAAATCGTGGCATTTTTCTGAACTTCTTGAGTTGGGTTTCTATAAAACTAGAACCTAATGAAATCTTAGGTTTCAAAGCCTTCTTTACCATTAAGTTGCAAGGCCATGTTGCAGTTTATCTAAGCATATTGGAACACCTTTAAAGTACTTTTGTTCGTTAAATTGTCAATGACACAGTGACATATTGACTTTGCTGCAACCATCACAATAAACATTAAACTATGATGCTCGAGCGAAACATGGAACTAAATAACACATTTTAATCGTTAGTGTTTTTAAATTTCACTTTCATGACATTATCATGGTCATTCGATTTTCTAGGTAAACAAAATGTTTTTTAAAAAATGGAGTTGTTATGTAGGAATTGTGATACATACATATTTCAGTTGACACAAAAATATCACTACAAAATATTTCAAGGAACCTAACTCTTTTTATATGAAAACATTCACTAAGATACTATTTGAATTGTTTATGGCCTTTAATCATTTGCTGTCCACATATACAAAAACATGCAAGCACAGGCCATTGCCAATGTAAACAAATAAGGAATATTCTGAATGTGATTGAGTGATCCATATTATTTAAGTGTAGACACTAGTTTGGAACACCAACATCTTAGCGCTTCTCTTAATCCATACAAGGACTTCTTTAATTTGTATACCTTGTTTTGAGGTACTAGAAAACCCGCGGAGGGGGGGAATTGGAGTAGTGAAATATTAAACATCAACTTCAGGCATCAACTTAAAGAAAAGAAAATCTAAAAGCTAAGTAT
>JAOTIZ010000202.1:4303466-4317255 GCA_027123425.1 Erythroxylum panamense | reverse complement strand
TGAATTTAGCAAGATGAGAGGGTATATGTTTGTATGTTTTTGTTATTGATGTTTATGATTAATTATGACCTAAAAGGATGTTTTGAGTTTAAATGGAATTGATAGTGAATAAATTGCTTTAAATGGAGTTGAAAAGCAAGAAAGGAATAATGAAAGTGTAAAATTTTAGGGAATTGCAAGTTTGACTTTTTGGGATGAATAGTAGCAGAAAGTTGACCATTTTGAGGTGAAATCTTTGTGAATTTTTCTGGGTTGATTTAGGCAAAATTTGATAAAATAATCTTCGTGAAAGTTGTAACTTCTGTTGAAAGCTTTCTATCGCCTTAAAGTATGACATTTTTCGATATCGGGATTGAAAGTTATGATCTTTCAAAGTTAAGATTATTTTGCTTTGTTTTTAAAAAATGCTCATAAGTGTAGATTTGTGTGTACTGTGTTTTGAAGAAAATTCTGGACTGATGTGGTTTGAAGAAAATTCTAGATTGATGTGGTTTGAATTGAAGGGATAAAGGCAGCAGGGATTACAGAGGAAGGAGAAATAAATTTTTCCAGCTCCACGTAGCAAGAACCTGAAGCTGATCAGCTGATGAATCAGCAGTAGCAGTGGAAGAAGAAGGAGAGGAAGATATGGTAGCCATAGACGTTAGTCTATTAGAGCCCTGATACTATGTAAGAGTTGCAAAAGTTTTATGAAAAACGTTTGTATTATTTTCACACTCCATACACTGTAGAGTGAGTGCTTTTATATACACTTATGTAACAATAATACAACTGGAATAATCTTTTTTTATAACAGAAAGAGTGTACAAAGATTGTAACGGATGCCCCTTCTAGAATATTTATCATTGCTTTGCTGATGGGTTTCTAACTTTGTGTGTTGATCGTTTGTGTGATGGGCTTTGTGATATATTAGCTGATGAGTGATCTTTTGAACATTCCTTTACATGATTAACTCTCTATTTATACATTACAAGATGCTTATCTCTAGACAACCTAGCTCCACCACCACCACCGAAGGTGGACTCCGTTTCCTAATTGTCAACGACAAAGAATTCACTGGTAACACCCCGCTATGCTTCTCTATGCAACTCTTGGTTAGTTGGTGAAAATGGAAGGATGTCTTACTCACAATGAATACCATGAAGTAATGCTTAGTTGCACACCAAGTCTTTGATCATATGCTTCCTAGAGAAAATTGATGTGCAAAGCGACTTCACAACTTCTCTCTCTACCTTTACCTTTTTCTCAATGACAGTGGCCTCAGCCTCTATGGTAGGCCTCCCACAAGCCTCCCATACGAAACAACCCTGGTTCACCAACGAGGACTCCCCTTGCATGGAGTCTCTCAAAGTGAAAGCATAAGCTATTGCAGTGGTACTGAACCCAACTGGAGAAGGTAAGATAAATCCAAGAGCAGGGGCAGACTGGCGGCAACTTTTCCTGAAGGTACATTAAAACACTACTAGAACGTGTTTAAAGACAACATCATTACACCTTCGATAGATCTCCTTCAAGTAGGTGTGAGGGCTTGGTCCTCTACGTTAATAGGTTTGGTCTAAACGACTTGCATTTCCAGTTGTTAATGCATGGGCAAAAGCACGTTGGAGCCAAAAAGGACTGGAACGGGTAATGTTAATAGAGGATGGTGTTTTTTTAATTCAAATTCTCTGAAGCCTCCAACTTAAATGAATTAATTGAAATGGGACCTTGGCACATCAGGGATCAATCAATGTTCCTGCAAAAGTGGAGATCAGGCATGGAGTTTAATTAGGATACCATAGATGTGCTTCCAATTTGGGTGCAATTCCACATGCTACCGTTAGAGTTCTAGACAATTGAAAGGTTGAGTTTTCTCGCTAGCTCCCTAGGAAAACATGTTTGCATGGATTCCTAAACGGCACGAATGGAGAGGATCAGCTATGCTAAGGTATGTATTGAAATACCTAAAGCATCACCATTCCCTGATCAATTACCTCTTATGTGTATGACTAATATTGGTGAACTTGAGCAAACAATTGTGAATATCTCCTACCCGTGGCAACCGAATACATCCTCTCATAAATGGACCCCCACTGGTCGAACTTTCCAATCAGTTTGACATGATGAATTAATGACGAGTGCTTGGAATGGTTCATTGTGAGCAAATAGTTAATGAAGTTATTAACTATTTGCGGTGAAGAGCGTATAACGTCTGTTAGTATGCATAAATCGCAGAATCTGGTTAGGGTAACAAACTCTTTACAGTTGGTTATTGAAAAGGAAGGAAAGGATGATAAAGCTACTGATATTTCTACCCCCTCTAAGAACAGGACAGTGCAAATAGCAGAGATTATTTCCTCCCCTGAGCATAAAACAGTGGTGCCCGAAGGTGATAGAACAATGGTGGCAATCAGTTGTAGCACAAAACAGGTAGATGCAGATATTGACAAAATTATGAAGTAGCAATCAAATGGTCTTCAACTAGTTGGATTGAGGAATAAACAAGTTGACAAATACATTTCCCAAAGAAAGATAACTCTTGACGAATCCAATGCTAATGAGGAGAATCTAGACTATGAAACGAATGGTTTCACCTCCCAATATTTGCAGCACTGTCAAAGAAATTGGGCCAACATGCTATCTCCACTCGCAAATGTTGGGCTAATTGATAATCAAGGGACAGGGGACATCGAACAAACAGAGGACAATGATTTTAATGATACACATTCAACATTAAAATCACATTATCTACAAGATTATATCATATCATATTATCCAATACATTATTTTAATTTTTTTATGAACATCAAGATCAAGACCAATGTTAATTTATATTAATCTTGGCACACCTTTAAACTATTTATTAGTGTGTAAAAATATTAAGAGAACTAAGGCATCAACCACCACTTTGACTTGGTTAATTGGAAAAGTGTTCATGTCAACTTGGCAATTTAAAGAAGCAATTCCAGTTTTAACTAGAACTGGAAAAGAAATAGAAGGAAAAACAACATAAGTGTATTGTCAACGGATTGATTGGCTAACAAACCACCATGATTTGCTTCAACATGCAAACTAAGTAGGTGAACAATCTTTGTCGTTTACTGTGTAGCCAAGTAGAGTAATAAGCAAGTGGAATACACTAGATGAAAGCTCAATCTGAGTATTAACCGAACTAAATTATGATTAATTAGTGATTTAAAACTATTCCAAATCAAATTTGTAAATTTTAGTATATTTTAGATTGAATTGAGTTCAAAGTCTCCTCCCTACCTCCAGATTCATCGCTTAGACCACTTGGAGAGTAAATCAATGGGCGTGAATTGCTTGCAGGGCACTAAATGGACCAGCGCATATGTGAACAAGTTGCCAAGTGTATGGTTGATTGAGAGAGAATTCACGAGCCAAGTGTGAGCGAGAAGACCAGTAAGAGTTCGCGAGTGAAAAGAGTGGCCTCAAAGCTTAATCCACTGAGGGTATGTCCTTGTCACTCTCGAAGCCCGTCCTTTTCTCTTCCATTTTCTTTCATTGAACAAAATAAATTTTCCTCTCTTTTATCTCTAATAAAAAATCTATAAAATTGATATAACTATTAAATTATATTAACTTGGTTTGTATTAAGTGTATTATATACAACATCCAAAGTGATTCTCCTGTACGCATCAATACTGCCTTGCCTACTTAAAAAGACTTGGCTACTATCAGTTGCTGCAAGTGTATGCAACCACTCATTTCACTACTCACTCACTAGTGTACATCTTTCAACCTCCAAAAGGTGGCATTCAATAAGGATTCCGAGTTTTGGCACGTAAGTGATTGAGATTTTATTTCGATTTCTTTTCAATGGTCTGTGTTTGCTTCAACCATTTCCAGTCACGAACCACCACTCACGTCCATACCTATCTTTTTATCCTCAATTTTATCTCTTTTGGAGAAGATGGAGCTTACTATTTTTCACACCATCGACCACCTTATTATTAACGGTACAGGTAAAGAGAGAAGAAAAGCGAGAACCATTTTTGACTTTTGGTATAAACCCCACTACAAATTCTGCTTCCAAGTGTTAATCCTATAAAAATTGAACCCTGAAGAAGAAACATCGCCTGTCAAAAGCAAAACATGTTTAATACTACAGGCTTTTTAATCGGACTTGTACCTTAATTTTGCAATCTATCTGGTTTGTGTGAGCCCGTATTATTGGGTTTTATCCCGTTTGATCACACCCACATTTCGTAGGGGGTGCTGCGTATCCCGTGGAGACAGCGGGAGTCGAACCTGTGACCTCAGGGTTTTGTTGAGTGCATGACCCACGCCTCACACCACTTGAGCTCGACTCCCGCTGCCCCCACGGAATGCGCAGCACCCCCCTACGAAATATGAGTGTGACCAAATGGGACAAAATCTAATAATGCGAGCCCACCCAAACCACTATCTCTTGTTAATTTTCTTAAATTTATCATATGCTGCTTCACACGACAAAGCAAAAAGTAAATATAAAAGCAAAAGAATAGGCCCGCTTGCAATATATAAGTGTGAGGTTATTAATTAGTTGCAACTAACAAAAGAGCATACCATCATGATTTTGTGGCTCAAAACGCCTCTCTGTTTGTTCTTGTATCACCACTAGTCCACTGCTGCTACTGCTTCAGTGTGTTGCTCAACCTGAGGTCAGAGACCGCACCCTTTACCTTTCTCCATCAATAAATGCTGATCTTTTCTGTAGTGCCGCAAAAATGCAGGCAAGTGGAGAAAAAGCTTAAAGTAATTTTTAGCCTTTTTTAGTATTATATTAATTTTAATTTATTTAGACTTTTGCTCGATTGTATCGATCGGTTTCCTTCGATACAAGGGAAGGTTTTACTTCAATTTTATATGCTTCAATTTGTTTAATTTAATGGGTGTTGTTTTAGTTAATAATCTTCTGACTTTTACATTTATATTTTATGGCAACTTAATTTTAAATTGTGAGAATATTCGTATAGACTAACCAACACATGATGAAGTCTAAGTCAAATAATTTTGATGACTTTCCTATATTTAATTAATAAAAAGAGTTTGTATCTTTTTCACAAAATATGATATCTTTTTCATTCAGATTTTTTTTAAAAAAAATCAAACTACAAAAAAAAAGTTACCTATTATGTAACGTACCAATTAGTTAAGGTCCCGAGTCTTAATTAATCAATGAAACTCTTAAAGTCCTCATCTAGCTGAAGAAAATAAGGCCATTCCTATATACAATCATTGGATTTTATTTAGTAATTGAATGTTATTAATTACCTCATAAGTGTTTCAGTGATCCCATAAGGCATCTTCAAAAACCACAGTACATTAGTTTCCTTATGCACCCATCATACCTAACTGATCGGTTTAAGAAAAGAAAGTGTACATTGTATTTTACCCATTTCCATGTCTAGCCAATGTCATTAATTACTAGGCTGAAACTAACATATTATACACTAGAAATCATATAAAAGGAAAAGGGGGTCAACGTTACATCAACTGCTTGATTATGGATAGCGTTAAGATGACTTTAAGCTAGCTAGGATGTACCCTTACCATGCTAACTTTTGTAATATGTATTATTATAGGAACTGAATTTCTTCTGGTGAGTATGAAATTGACTCCAAACTTAACTGGTTACTTAAATGTTAATTAAAGTATATTAATATTCGATTAATCAAGAAATCTTATAGAAAAGAAAAGTAAACTAACATATGTGTACAACTTATAAATGTATGGGACGATTTAGAATCCTGAACTTGATTATGATTAAGTCCGATGTATATAAATGTAATGCTGCTTATATAGCCACAAAGACTTAGATACTTTTCTTGACCTTTTGGGTATATGAACTAGAAGAATTTTAAGTTGTTCATGGTGCTAACTATTTGATGTAAAAATAACATACTTGTAAGGTATACATATATGCCCTTCTTAACTGATCACATACTAAAGTACCTTTCTTTACTTGCAGGTTTAGGCACTTGTACTTACTCTAAATCCCTATTCTCACAAGCTTTACATGAAAGGGAAAAAAATAGAATTATATGTTTTGTATACGCTGCAGAGAAAAAGGAGATCGTGGGTTTGCTTAAAAGCTACACGAATCACTCCAAAAAAAAAAAAAAGTAATTATATATATATGGTATAGTGTTGGCCTTCGGTACTTTACTTGAAGAAGAGATGGAGTGTTTGAGGTTAGCATGTTTTTAACGTGCCACACAACCCTTTTGCTTTTCTGTGGGTTTGTGTATATTCGTGACTTTGGTTGGCGTACAGTGCAAAAAAGCTATCCTCAAACTCACTCCTAACGTTAATACCCACTTTCTTTCTAACTAACCTAAGTCCACTTTTGCTCCTTCTCATCATTTCCATCTATGTCAGTTACTATAATACAATGCTCTATCGCTTTAATACGTTTTGAAGCGTAAATGCTTCATGAAATTTTGATTCTTCGTGGAGAAACAAAAAAAAAAAAAAGGAGTTCTAATTTTCTGTATTAAAATTATCATAGGTCTTGGCAAATACTTCAACAAAAAAGAACATGTTACAATTTTTCTATCAACATTGTAACTTGAATAATTAGTCGGCCCATAGATGGAGTCATATGGAGGTCAGTGGGATACTGGGCTCTCAAAATATTTAAAAAATTAAAATTTTTAATTTTTAATATATATATAAAGGCGAAATTATTTGGAAGTTAATGGTATATTGGACTCTTTAAATTTTAAAAAAATTAGATATTTTGACCCTCTTATTTTAAATTTCTGGCTCCGTCACTGATCGGACCATCATTTGTTAAGTTATGTCCTTTTCAAGAAATAGTTAATTTTGTTAAAAATGGGATTGAAGAGAAATGAAATTAGTTTTGGCTAAACTGCTCATTTATTTCCTAATTAACACTTGATAGTTCAAGGTGGAAGAGTCAAAAGAAAGGAATGGTAAAACCATTTCTTGGTCACTATTCACGGGCGGCTTTCGGGTATTTGAAGGTTGGAGAAAAACGACACGTACTGCTTTTCTTTCTACATATTTCTCTGACTATCCATTCCCTATGTGTATATATATAAACATAACCTGCTACTATTACTCCTGTGCTTGCTAGCTTCTCTTCCCACTCTCTATTACTCGTTTCCTATTCCCTTTGCTCTTTATTTGTCTTACACTTTGTTAGGTCACTTGTTCACATCTCTTACTTCCAAATATACATCTCAAAGGTCCTGTAGAGGAGAGAACTGGCCATGGAAACTCAAGAAGAGTTCATGGGGTCTAATGATCTATCTCAGATCGTTAAGGGAAAACGCACCAAGCGCCAGAGATCTTCATCCCCGTATAAGACGGTCACCTCTAGCTCATCCAGTGGTTGTGGTGATGTTATTGGTCGTGAAGTTGTTGTGGAGGAGTTCTATGGCTCAATTTCCTCTGCTACAACAACTTCTGAGGATGACGTCTATGAAAGCACCGAAGAAGAAGAAGATATGGCGAACTGTTTGATTCTCTTGGCTCAAGGTGGTTTTCCAAAGCACGGTGAGAATAGTTCTGAAGAATCAGGAATGAAATTAAATACTCGAACCTTCTCCGATATGATCACAGCACCGACTGTTACTAAGACAGGTTTCTATGTTTACGAGTGCAAAACCTGTAACCGAAGTTTTCCTTCTTTCCAAGCATTAGGTGGTCACAGAGCAAGTCACAAAAAGCCTAAGGCCACAGTTGAAGAGAAGAAGACCTTAATTGTGACATCAATGGACGACCATGATGATTTTCGTCAGTTCAATAAAAGCAGCCCAGATCTGTTTTCTCCGCCATTGACCCACACCAATAACGTTAGTAGCAACAAGGGTTCTCTAGAAAACTGTAAGACCAAGATTCACGAGTGTTCAATTTGTGGTTCAGAGTTCACCTCCGGTCAAGCTCTTGGTGGTCACATGAGAAGGCACAGAGCTAACACAGGCCCTCTTCAGGTGGCAATAAATACCGATACAAGTAACAACTTTCAGTCTAGAGTTGTTGGGGAAATCAAACCTAGAAATATTTTGCCGTTGGATCTTAATCTTCCGGCACCAGAAGACGACCACCACCACCCTGAACCATCAAAGTTCCAATTCTCGTCAACTAAACAAGCTCTGGTGTTTCCTGCTCCAGCCTTGGTGGACTGCCATTACTGAATTCATTCCTAACATATAACAAAAGTTGATGATGATCCATGTGAAATACAATTAGCATTTTATAATCAAGTACTATTGAGAATTGTTAATTCTTTCAATTCTTTTTTTAAATTGATCATCTAGACTACTAGTTCAAGTTGAATACTTTGAGTAAGCTGTTAGTGTTGATATTTGCCTTTCATTCACGAAAAGTGAGTGATGAGAGCATCTCTTCTTTTATATATATAATAAAAGAAAGAAAATAGTTAGATATATCTCTTGTTCGAAGCAAGGGTTTGATGTGCAACTGGTAAGAGGTAGAGAAATAGAAAAGCGTGAAGTGGCATATGGGATGGTTGTGGTAGTGCCAAACCCTAGCCATCACCACAACCACAAAAATCAAAAGTCGTGGATTAGGTTCTTTCTTGTTAGTTTTTGGCTACCAGAAAACGTACAAAGTAAAGCTTTTAAAAATTAAAACCAATAAAATAAGTTTCTCTATTTCTAAATTAAAATAATATATAAATATATATGGATAGCAAGCTAAGTTGGTAACTGCCCTTAAGCTATATCTATCCACCTACGTTAGTCCCATTTTTTAGAGTTAAGATCTCTTGTCTAATATTATGGTGTCTTATTGTGTCCAATGAATCTCAGTCATTTATTTATATGGGTCTCATGTAGGTCCCACATGAATCCCGCGTGAATCCCGCAAAATAAATGGCTGAGATTTCATAAGATAGAATAAGACAAAGTAATATTGGACAGAGCATCTTATCCCCATTTTTTATTATAATCAATCTGTATTTAATTAATTAAGTCTACCTTACTTTCAGTTCTTCTTAGCTAAATCGTTACACCTAATTAACCAACTGTACTATCTTCGCTTAATTTGGAAGTTACTTAACTGAAATTGGGACAACCTCATCAATGGGTCCATGGCATTGCCCATTGATGTTCACAAGAAAGATACAGCTAACTCTTTCGAACCACATGCATGTATATATGTTCATATAGGAGATATCACTTTTCAATTGAATACATATTAATTATAAGGTCCATATTGCAAAGCATATGTGATGCCACCCACGTTCATACCAAAGCTGTTTTTAATTGGATTAGGACAATTAACTTTCTTAGGCATCTTCATGTAGTAATTTTAGCATTATTTGAAGGGATAGACTGATAATTCGGGATGAGTATGCTGTAAAGGACTCATTTAATCTCCGTTAATATTCACTTTATAACTTAATACTCGTAACAACATGGGAGTTTGTTATGTACACGTTTAGTTGAATGCTGCTAATAAGGCATGTGGATGAGTAAGATGTCTAAACACATACACATATCATATCATCATAAACATCAGCACATGTAGTGAGGGATTTATATATTTTCCAATTTATTATTCTCCAATAGTTTTATATCAAAAGAAGGAGCTAACAAGGAACAGTAGTAGTGCATGAATAATTTAATGTTTGTTAGGCTTCTTTATAGAAGGTTCTTGGCCATTCAACGACTTTAAGAGATATGTGATTTGCTAACCATAGAAAAAATTGTATCTTGATTGATGTTTTTATTATATTTACTTTATTATTTATTGCATTAATCATGAATTAATTCGCATTGTAAGGTTAAACATATATCTTTATTATCAGTGACAAAGATGCCTTTATTA
Organism: Erythroxylum panamense; assembly: GCA_027123425.1. Lineage (NCBI taxonomy): Eukaryota > Viridiplantae > Streptophyta > Magnoliopsida > Malpighiales > Erythroxylaceae > Erythroxylum > Erythroxylum panamense. The sequence goes on along the minus strand of JAOTIZ010000202.1, from coordinate 4,307,451 downwards.
GCATACAATTAATGACACTCTCCTAATCTTTGTAAAACAATTATCTAATGAAACCCCAGGGCACAGGTGAGTTGGTAAGGGGCTCTCCTGGTTTAAGTGAGGTCACGGTTTCAAACCGTCATCATGTATGCAGCCGTTTAAAACTTGGGGCCAGAGCTTTGCCTCCCATAAGGGACCTACTCGGTTCGAGCAGGAATTAGTCTAGGAGTGGGTGTATATTAAATAAAATCAAAAAAGAATAATTCGGTAGCTAAGAACATCTCGTGACTGGCTTTGCTTAACTTGCATCATCATGTTTAGCATATGGTTAACTGTTATGTGATAGAGACAAGTTCGTTGTCACGATTCATACACCTTGCTACGTCCTGCTTTAATTGATCTTTCCCAAATGACCAAACTACAAACCTTAAAGCAAATTACGCCGGGTCACACACGATACCCCGTCAGATCTTGACCTAATTAGGCCTTATCACCATATTTTTCTGGTATTTGGGGTGCTTTTCTTGTGAAATATTCACTATTCAGCGTAGAATACGGTCCACAAATTCAATCCTTCATTTCAAATTGGATTTCTCTAGTTTCGATCCCAAATGTGCAAAAGAGAAAGCACGAGAAAACTGTGGAGACTACACTCCAAGTGGGTCACAAAGTAGAAACTTACTGGAACTATCTTTCAGCAGAATAGTTAAAATTAACAATGCATTGTGGCTCTAAATAATAAGTATACAGTGAAAAAAACAAAAGAAAGAGAAAGAGAAAGAGAGACCCCACCTCCAACATTTGCCCTCCTCAGATTTGGATAAACATAATCGGTGGCAGAATAACAAAAGATGCTTTACATGTGGTGGAACTTAGGCTACGCTGAAATGGGCATGAGGAAAGGAACTTCTAGTTTTGGTCTTTATTTTGCATGAATGTGATATGGAAAGAGAGTTCCATTCTCGTGTTAAATGGCAACATACAAGACTAGTGCTTAATGATATGATCTGTCAAAATGATTCTTTTCTTTTTTTGTTATTATTTTACATCTTTGATAAGAGAATTATCCGAATATATAAATCCAAAATATGATCTTATAGCATTTCCTTTTGTTTAAGTTTAATTTTGGTGGCTGTAGTGTACTCTGCCTTGGAGAAGTTTGATGGAAATGATGGATAGCCTGACCAAGGTTGCGTGACTTAGCCCTTCAAGGCCAAGTTTTAAAAGACGTACGAAACACATAGATCTTGACTTTTGGGAGCGTTCACGTGAATTATTTTGCAAGATTTGTCCTACAAGTGGCACTTTGGAGAACTCATTCGAGGATTGGGGACGAAAGTTTTACTTAATAGGCCTAAAATAAGTCCAACTGAAAGAGTATTTGAAAGAATTACAAAAGTTATCTTAGCTGAAAATGGTCATCAGGCTGCTGTGGTGTAGTGGTTATCACGTTAGTCTTACACACTAAAGGTCCCCAGTTCGATCCTGGGCAGCAACAATATTAGTGTTATTTAGAGACATTTATTTTTAGATTTAGCCACTCATCTTTTTTAGAATTTAGAAGTTTTAGCTGAAAGTTTGTTAAATATTTTTATATCAACATTATGGTATTAATTATTGGTCAACAAATTAAATTGGAAACGATGATTAAATTAATCTGGTTAATTAATTTAACTATAAAAATTTTGAACTACTTTATTCTTTGGTTTAGTTTTTAATTTTTCAATTTTACTTTAATAATTTTTTATTAAAAACTAATTAGTTAATTAATTAATTGATTGATTTTGTAAAAAATTTAATTTTTATTTAATAATTTTATAATTTAAATTGAAATTTATTGATAATAAAAATAATTTTCTTTATTTATATTTTTAATTTTTTAAGTTTATTTAATCTTTAATTAATTTTATAACGGTTTAATATTAATCAAGAATTTTAAATTATAAAACTCTCATATTATTGATATAATTTAGTACAATTTTTAGAAAATTGATTGCAACATTTATAGTTATCTATGAAAACCAGAAATAGCCCTTTATCCCGTAATACTACCGACTGTAGAGTCCGTATGTTCGATCACGGGCGGCCAACATGAGAATGAGAGCGTTGACAACTCGCCATGGAATACTGCTTTCAGATTTAGCGTAGGTCGAGAATGCTTGATGACGATGATATTGATAAATGAGGAGCCTTCAATATTTTCACTATTTTTAATTAAATTTTCTAATATTAATAAATATGTATAATTATAAAATATTTCCAAGAAGCGTAAAGTCTGAATATAACGCTATGTTTTAGGTCGGTTTATGAGTTTCGTTAGAGGTGGGAACCCACCTCTAGTTAAACGCTGCGTTTAGTGTTGCTCATTGCAGGGGAGGAGACAATGTATGTGAACTTGAACTGGAAGCGGGTCCCACCTTGGTGCAACATGTAGGGATGTGGAAGATATGGAAGGGCCATGTACCAGGGCATTTGATTGTTCAGTACCTTCCGGATAGGAAATTGGAGAAAGCAGATCAGTCAGGCGTAGGAAAGCCAAAAGATGAGAAGCTGCGCTCAGAGCACTTGATCTTTCTTTTAGCTTACCCAATGTTCTGTTGCCTGTTGGTGCTTCTAGAGAGACAGCCTAGACCCTGGCTCTCCAAGTAGAAGTATTCAATCATTGAGCACGTTTCAGTTGAATTCTGATGGATTCACTGCATTGATGTCTTTTTTCCGTTCTCAGTCTTTTTTGTTCAATCCAAGCTATTCTCATGTTATAAATAGAAAATTAAAGAAAACGTTGTTCAAAATAAGAAGCAGAGGATACAGAGAAAGCAGAGGACTTGACTTTTATGCATATGATAAACAAACAACCTATAAATAGGCTAATACATAACTGAAAGCAACATGAAAATAGGCACTATCTCACGTCAAAAAGAAACTCCTTTAACTAGGTAAACAAACTTATAAAAAAGGAGGAAAAACTGTGTGTAAATTATTAAATTTCATCGACAATCCCTCCCTTAAAATTGATATTCCAGACATAACATTCAGTTTAATAAGAGTTAAACTTTGAAGCTCCGTATGCAGACTCCAAATAGCTTCCTAAGCTTCTGAAACGCATGAAACTTGAGAGGCTTGGTTAGAATGTCAGTAATCTGATCTTCACTTCTGCAGTAAATAAGATCAATGACTTCATCATTTGTGAGATCCCTTAAGAAATGATACTTCACATCTATATGTTTGTTTCGACCATGTAAAACTGGATTTTTTGAAAACTTTATTGCTAAACTGTTGTCATGAAATAGCCTTTTCGTCCGATTGTCGCGTTGGGGTTACTTCAAAAATTTAACAAAGGATTGCGTATAGCGCAACCTCGGATCGTTCTCTTGAGGAACCGAAAGATGAAATTAATTCCTAAGTAACTAAATGCAATGCAACCTAAACTAAAAAATGGGGTTTGATTTGAAAAATTACCGCTAAGTTTGCAACGAAATAAAATAACACTAAGGACTTGTTTTTGGTATTTTAAAAATTTTAATGAGTGATATGAAATGATAATGATTGAATTAAATAAGAAAACAAACACAATTAATTAACAATGATAAATGCAATCCTCCAGTTCAATAACGCATGCAATCATCGCTCAAACAGATATGAGAGTTTAAAACAATTGAACCAAAAATTAAAATCGAACTTTAATCTAACAATCGAGCTACCTCGAATTGTTACAAAAAATATTTTCCAATAATCCCAATTTACTACCTACCACCAGACTAGTAAAATAGAACTAAGGATACTAACACCAATGTTCGACTATTACGCAATTTTTAAGAAACAGAATTACTGCCAGCAACAGATAAAATGTTCCACATAATTCAAGCCACCTTGAATAATTACCAATTTCGCTAAAATCTCAATACAAAGTTTTGACCCAAAACAAAGTGATGAAATTAAATCCGAAATCAACACAATATCAATCGCCAAACAATAATTCAGTCACAAAACACAACTCCAAATAATT
>JAOTIZ010000202.1:4261746-4291613 GCA_027123425.1 Erythroxylum panamense | reverse complement strand
TGAGAGGCCTTGTTAATAAAAGGTGGTTTAACAGGTATAGTAAATCCTTTTAAGAACCTTTTAATTTAGGATTATCACCACAATAGTTTAAGTTGTTGTGTGAGGCCAATTTAATTGGTTTTATATATTCACTAACATACCCTCTCAAGTGAAAACTCTTTAGACTTGAAACTTGCACATGCCTATTTTACCTTGTGCTTAATTTAATTAGAATAGGTAAGTGGTAGGATTCGAACTCATGACCATTTGGTCATTGAGGTTATGATACCATGTTAAGTGACCGTTTCACCACAATAACTTAAGCTGTTATATGAGGTCAACTTAATTGGTTTTATATATTCACTAACAATTAAACATGTTTTTGGAACGACGGACTAAAAGTAAAGATATCAAAATTGCAAACACCAGTTAAATTGAATTCGTCTAAGTTACCAGATACACACAATTGATTTCTCCTTCCTTGCGCAATTAGCTATGGTTTCATGCCTGCCAATTAGAATGACAAGACCAAAGCAGGCCGCTTTCAGTCCGTAAAGGAATGAAGCATTCTGACAAGCGAGCACCGTCATCAGAGAGTATCTATATATATATTACAAGGAGCAATACATAAGCAAGTGAATTACATTAGAGAGGAGATCGTAGTCCGGAGAGTTCAATTCACAGGTTATCGATAAAACATTAAAACTTCTGCTTCTGCATGATTGACAGCAAGCTAAAGATTTCTGCATCCATCGCTTAATTCATGCCTACTATTTGTTAGGTTCAACTTAAAAGGTCGTAGCTATGAACTACAATCATGAGTTTTGTCCCGGCTGAAGACTTTTCATATTTTAACAATAATATAAATGAATATCTTGTCTCATTTATATGTGGGTCTATCGGAAACAGCCTCTCTATTGTGTAAGGGTAAAGTTGCATACTATCAGACCTCCCAAAATTCTGCTTAATTGCGAGATTTTGAACTGGGTGATGATGATGATGATGATGATAAATGAATAGTGTAAAAATTAGACATGCAAATTTATAATGTATTAGGATCTTCTAGGTTGAAATTTTTAATTTCTATATACTTATAATTATCTTCTTTTGATTATGTTATAATTAGTTTACGTATCGTAATAGCACGCTGAATCGAGTTTATTACACTTTGACATTTTTTTGTTGACTATGACTTAGTTTGAACCAAGATTCCCTTGCGTGTCTATCTAACTATCCTAGAGCTGAGCCAAAGGGCTGGATGGTATACTTAGATCCATTATAATTTGTATGTTACCTCCTCTCCTCTTCTTTTGCTATTGTTCTTACATGTCTTCGTCGAGATCATAAATCAATGTTTAAATGAAACCTACCAAGTTGAACATACAATTAATTTGTTCTGCTATAGCTTGCTCAACTAGTTGTAGTAAATTTGAATTTTGTAGACCAGAACGCATTGGGATTCCCTCACCTTATGTATTTATTGTAGAATTTGAACCAGAATCTTTAGTAATACTAAATTCTGGAATCATTATTTGAAAATAAATTTATACTGTTTAAAAAAGTTAAATGAATAAAAATGTCATCACATAATATTCCCGACAATTAAATTATTAGTTGTCTAATAATTGATTTTTTATAATTGATTGGATTCAAAAAAAATATTGAAATCAAACCATTATGTTACAATATGACATAGAACACCACACAGACGGACAAATAATCTGAAATTAAGACAAAAAACTCACTCTGCTTATACAACATAAGGAAAAATGATTAAAATTTGATAGAAAAGTTTTGCTAACTAATTATGATAGCGTTGCTTTCTTTTGAATAGAAATTCTTTTATTTGATCGTTTATAAATAATGATTAAAAAATTCAATCGATTCAGTCAGTTTAACTTTAAAAATCTTGAATTGACCAATTTTTAAGTTTTGTTTTTAACTTTTCGGCTTAATTTACTTTTATAACTTTTTTTGTTAAAATTTGATCAATTTATTAATTAATCAATCAATTTTTATTAATTAATAGGTTCTTATAAATAAAATTAATTAATTAAATAAATTTAATAATACTTTTTAATTAAAATTTAAATTCTTCGAAGGATAAAGATAATCTTTTTTCAATCATATTTCAAATTCTTTAATTTTATTTAATTTTTAGCCAATTTTACAATGATCTAATACCAGTTAAACCTTTTAAATCTTACATCTTGCCATTTAATTTTTGTTATGAAACATGTCAAAAGTATCGTTCACTTGTAATAGCAAGACTATAAGAAATGGTCAATCATAATTTATTAATTAAAAAGGTGACAAAAGAAGAGAAATTGCATTTGTCAACTGGCTAATTTCCTTAAACTCTAAGGCAATTCTAAGGTTTTCTTCTTCTTCTTTTTGATTACGAAGGAAAGAAAAAATATTATTTAAATAATTTTGTTAATGAAGTCATCAATTTGCAAAAAAAAAATTTGAATACAAATGAAAGATAACAAAACAGTCTAGCGCATATGATGAGAGTACAAAACCCTACGAGCTCCTGGACGGTCAGTGGAGGCTCCCGAAGGATGTGCAAGCCCGGGTTTAAGAAAATTGCGCAAGCCGCCAACCTGTCGGCACACTGGTTTCCCTCACGCATGACATGTTGAAGATCAACCTCCCAATTCTGATATAAGAGCCTTCGGATACCTGTAACCAACAAAAGATTCTCAGTCAGAACACGTTGAGATGAGAAAAGAATGTTAATGACCTCTAATGAATCGATTTCAACAATTAAGCTATGATATTTCAGATCTCAAGTCAAAGTGAGACCGGAAAGAACCCCCTGGAATTCTGCAGTTAGTAGGGAACTGCGTCCTACACGATGTTGAAATCTTCCGCACCATTGCCCATACCAATCTCGAAGTAAGCCATCGGGCCGAAGCCCGATCAGACCCAAGCTTGACTGCACCTTCCTGCGAAATTTTAAACTACTGGTGACGACTTAGTATTGTTTTTTATTTGAAAAAGCAATAGTGACATCATGCAATCCAATGTGAAATCGTTAGTAAAAAAAGGTTCAAAAGAGAGAGAGGAGGCTTTATGAGTTGTGCATTGACAATTATAAAAGAGACAAGATGAAAGGCAGCGTTTGAGTGGAACCCTCATGGAAGGCAAAGGATTGTTTATTAGAACTCTTTTCTTAGGATTGTCTCCAAGCGAGGAAGGTCTTTAGTGGGGATGAAAATAAGGTTTCAAGTTGACTTTCACATCTCTCTCGACTGATGTAATCTGTCATAAGGTTTTTTAAGAACTGCCAATGAGGACAGACGCTTCCTGTTCTTCCCTACATAACTACGCTTAACATGTCTTACACGGAACAGATGATCCAAAAACCTCATTGTAGGGGAGCTAATTAAGATACTTGTGTTGATATACGAGTGAAATATAGCAAAAATCCTTGAAAATGATTTCTGGGTCCACTTCATGTTTTCCTAGTACCGTCTCACAGAGCTTACAAATGTATACTGTCCCCGAAGATGCTGTTTCGTCTTCTCTGGAGCCAAATTCTGTACTAGAAGGTCACTCAAATTCTCTTCTCTACGGTCTTTCGATTCTCAAAGACAAGGTTCATCAGGTTCAGTCACTGGTTACAATCCTCGTCTCGCCAGATCAAACCCAGTCCGAGTCAACGTCTGTTTCGTTAGACAGCTTGGGAACTATGATCAAGGAAATTATAGTCACTGCTTCTTCAATTTTGTTAACTTTTCAACAGATGTCTATTAATGGCAATTCAGGCAACAATAATTCTACTCATGAATTGCACCAGTTTCGTGGCAAGACTACTCAAGATACTGACATGTTACAACAGACCTTCCCTACCGATACATCAGGTAACATCGGTCAAGATAAAGAACAAAGCTTTTACTCTTCTGAAACTTTAGGGTGGTACGGAGAGAACTATAGCAACTGCAACAACGATGGGGGTGTCCAGGTCATGAGCAGCCATAATAAGGTTGCGAGGAAAGAATATTTTCAAGGGAACGTCAATATGGTTGAAGGGTTACGAGAGAAATCGATGAAGGATTACGATATAATTGAAGTGGATGCCGCGGATTTACTAGCTAAATACACACACTATTGCCAAGTTTGTGGGAAAGGGTTCAAGCGTGACGCAAATTTGAGGATGCACATGAGAGCTCACGGTGATGAATATAAAACTAGTGCCGCTTTGAGCAACCCCATGAAGAATAGCAACGAAAATGCAATGGGGGACAACGATTCGTCGATGAAGATGCCAAGAAAGTACTCTTGCCCACAAGAAGGATGTAGATGGAACCGAAAACATGCCAAGTTTCAGCCATTGAAATCCATGATATGTGTGAAGAATCATTACAAAAGGAGTCATTGCCCTAAAATGTATGTGTGTAAGCGTTGCAATATGAAGCAATTCTCTGTGCTGTCTGATCTGAGGACTCATGAGAAACACTGTGGAGATCTTAAATGGCAGTGTTCTTGTGGCACTACCTTCTCTAGGAAAGACAAGCTTATGGGCCATGTTGCTTTGTTCGTTGGCCACACTCCAGCAGTAAGTAGTCTCCTGACAAAGCGTGATGGAAAAGCAGTTAACAACCAAGTGACTCAAATGCAGCCATATGACAGGTAAATGAAATCTAAAACAGTAGCCAATTATCTGCAGATGACAGGAGTGTGAACCTGTTATGACTACCATATGTTCATCTTACACTAACTTTGCAACAATTTTTAGGGGATGAAGCAACCACACTCCACCAGGAGCTTCCACTTTGTAAGCTCAGAATCTCTCTGAAAATGGCTCTCACCTCATCCAAGTACGGAACTAGTTGCAATAGTGAAGGGTTAGTCATAAAATAGTTTATATATGCATTGCGTGTTCTGCTTAGTCTCAGTATGTATGTAAAATAGTATAGTTTTAAGAAAACAATGCTTTAACATACTACATATGATTTAGATTTACAAAATCTTTAACTTATTTATCTAAACCAGGCTAGCTCATGCAAGCATGATAATCCATGAACAGTACGCAAAGCGCTTGTGTCTGCGTTTTTGCTGTTATTCTTACACCATTTTATTTGTTGTTTTTCAATTACGTGGAATAATCATTATTGTTGGGAATAATTAAACATTGCAACTAAGTTACTAATTGAGAGGTTTTTTGAGGCAGCAGTCTAAGGATCTGATTCTTTAGAAGGTAAGTAGACACTTAGTATTGGACTTTGTTCTATAATTGAGACTAATTATATGACAATAATTTAGTTACTATATTAATGTTTATCATTAATAAATAAGAATATTTTTATTTTTATAAAAATACCTATCAGCAATTATGAAATTTTTTTGTATATATTTATTTTATAACTTTTATGTATATCGAAAAGAAGATAAAAAATTACGATTTTAGAAGATGTTTTTATTTTTAAAATAAATATATTTCACCACTTAAGAAAGTTACTAATCCTATGTCAAAACTTTGCCTTCATATTTAATATCTCATCATTTTATAAAATTTGAATGTCAGAATTTCAATTCCTATATAGAATTTTTCGTAGGTATATATTATAAAAATTAACATAACGTGTAAGCTTATTTTCTTGAATAAGGTCTTACTGTGTCAGCCTCTACTTAAATCTAAAAATCTTATTTTAAGAAAACTTCTTCACTATCCTTTACTTTCCTTTTTTTATATCATATGTGTCACCCAACAAATTTGGATATGGAGAAGGAATACAAGTCCTTGTATATTAGAGAATGTAATTAAATTCACATGTTATGGCTCAATCTTTCATTTTAAGCTATTAGTAAATTTAACTTAAATCAAATAAAATCGATAATATATTATCCCAAAAATAAAATTTCAGAAAACATAAGGTTAGCTCCTATCCAAATAGAATATTATCAATTTGCTTCTTGAGATAAGCATTGAGCATCATATAAATTTAGGAAAACATAAGTTGCCCGCACGGGTAGCTTGGTTGGCAATCTAGCAGAGGAAATTGGGACAAGGACCTCGGTTCGATTCCTGGCAACGGAAATGAAAGGGTCACTCTGCTAGACGGTCGATCGAGATAAACCGTGATTTACCCCCCTCGTGACCTGGTCGGGCCTAGGTGTGGGGGCAGCTGGGGTGGCTGATTCCACCTTTTGGGACAAGGAAAACATAAGGTTAGCTACCATCCAAATAGAATATTATCAATTTGCTTCTTGAGATGAGCATTGCATTGTAGAGCAAACAAGCATATAAATTTAGACTTCTCCTGCATTTACTCAATGTATTAAAACTCTCCGTTTTGCGAGGATCATAAAAGTGTATTAAAACTCTTCGTTTTGCGAGGATCAGAAGAAGGTCTCTTTCTTTTGATTTTTATAAAGAAATTATTTTTGTAACTCAAACTCGTAACTTTTTTATTAAAAAAGAGTATCCATGCTTGATAACTTAATACGAGGCAATACACAATAAGAGAGCATCATCTATGTTACCGAAACTATATAAACTGCTAGTTTCTCAAAAGCTTGCTACTTTGGACATTCATGGACAAATTCTGACACTATCTACCACTTGACTCCTATACAGTACTTAATTTGAAGTTGGTCTTTGAATATCCCGTCCTGTACATGCTGTTAACAATCACTAGCTAATCGATTTCCGCGTGCACGTAATCAACAAAAACAAAATTTTGTTCAAGTTGATGCATCAGATAAGCCAATCCGGCGCTTACGAGTGCAAGACCTGCCAAAAGAGCCCGAAGCTTCACATCTGAAGGAATGCCAGCAGTTGCACAGAAAGCTACAGTTGCACCAACTAGAATCTTTCGCAGCGTCTGGAATGCTTTATAAGCGCTCTTGCATGATGAACATTTTAAAGTATGCTGCTCAAATCTATCCAACATCTGCAATCCATATCAATGGTACAGACTATAAGGAACAAAGTTGGTAAACATGAAACAAGGATATCATTTTCTCCTGTTTCTGTAGAAGTTTTCTACTTATTAATTTAGTGTCCTACGCAATTAAACTTAGTTTCTCTAGAATCTAACAAATGATTTTTTAACTTAATACTAAAATCACTAGATCTTTAATACCTGACGTTTTGATAAGACTGTTGATGGCAAAGTCTGTTGGTCAGTAACGCCAAACCACTCAGGTTGGCTGTTGCCATGTCGCCTCAGCCAATTTCGAAATGCTAATACCAAACGATCTGCTTGAGTTGGTGTAAATGTGAGTTTCGTATACTCCTTATTAACATCAGTAGAACCGCCCTTTGATTTTGAAAGAAAGATTTTCTCTTGACCTTGGAGGACAATCATGTCTCCATCATAAACCTTATTTGAAGTCCAATGCTCATGCCATCTAGGAACCAGCTGGCATAACCAGAAATCACTTTAGCACCATATGCAAGCATTTACAATCAGAAGAACTAAGCAAGGACAAGATAAATTAATTAACCATGATAAAGTAATCTAAAAATTTTGAAATGTCAAGAGCATAAGGTAAAAGCGCATAGGCTAGCCAAGCCCCATCCCAGCATTGTCAATGTAATGTTCCAACTTCACAAGAGGGATACCCAAGTATAGGAACTGCTAATTTGAAGTCACATTAGACTAAAAATCACATAACACCCTAGTATAACAAGAAACTGGTGAATATAAGCCTCTTTGAAGTTTCAAAGCAAGGGATGTAGAATCAGGAGGTTATAAGTGAACAAGCAATAACGTATACACTTTCTGATGCTACACCACCAGTAAAGTTGAAACGTATAGAAGTTTCCAGCAACATAGAAAATGATTTCTACTCGACATCGACAATTACAAGGTAAGAATGGAAGAAAGCTACCACCAAGCGAACTTAATACAAAAGGAAGTGCTATATAACAAATAGGATATGTTTACTCAAGAATACAGAAGCTTTAAGGTTGATGTCAAGTTTAACAGTATCCAACAATCTGCCAAGAAATACACAAATTGTATGCACAGAATAATTTTGGGAGTAAAACAATATCGAAGTCAAAATTATTTCAAGGATTCGATTTGAGGAAAGAACAGAATGATGCTAGTTATTTATGATATGCAAAGGGGACAAAAAGTTCCACTTTTCAGATAACATCAAAAGTGACAATGAAATCATTCATAGACAAGAACAATGAAGGGCAATTGAATAATACCATAAACAAGGAAAGAATGAGTCTAATTGAGAGACTAGAAAATGACTATTATGTTAAAAGATCCCCACAGATTGCAATGCCAATGGCATGATTTGAAGACAGATGAGAAGCACAACCAAGATTGGAACAAGTTTCAAGCACTACCTGCCACCAAGCAGGCCCTGGCATTGTTAACTGGAAGAAGTTTCGAGCACTACAAACAATTGAACGGGTCTTCCCAGGTGCCATTGGAACATTGAAGGAGCAAATCCATATTATCCATTTCTGATCACCTAATATTGGAAGTTTTGTGTCTATTTCTATTCTGGACAAACATTAGTATCAGAATACTTCAGAAATATTCAAAAACACCAAACAATAAAATGTCTACATAAGTTAGTCGGCAGTGCATTCTCAGCGAAAATTTGACTAATATAAATGATAAATAATGGCAAGAAAATATGCAATGCTTGATGTACGTCAGAGTTAAGCTTACTTATTCATAGCATAACAAGGGGCTACAAACTTGGCACTGATCCTTGGGTTTCCATCATTAGATCCAGTAAAGCCCCAAGGGCCACTAGACTCCAGCTTAAATGGCAAGGGCTTTGCTCTGTCTCTCCTTCCAGTAACCTATGATTTCATTTCAAGTAAGGAACACAATCGACAAGTTATCAAGCATCATTTTGAGCAGAAGCCAGAAGAACAGAAAATTTCACACTAAAAAAGATTCTTAACAGACTAAAATAGCAGAATAGATGAAGTATGCAAATCCATACTACTGAATGATTAAGAAAAGCAGCACAGAGAAAGCCCTAGAATATGATTAATTGTAACAAATTTATAAAGTTAACTGTGATCATGCTTTGATTTAGGATTACCCCTAGCATAGGTAACTATACAAGTTACTCATTTTATCTCGATAAAGAGGCAAGCGATACTCTCTGATAAGGTTCCAGGATCAACAAAATAATGACAGTACAAGTTAGTTAGCTTAACTAGAGGACCTGCCCAAGCTACCACTGGAGGAATAATCCAACCCTTGTATTGTCTCACGTATGTTATCTTCTATTAGTAGAAAAAGAAGTATTCAACATTCAAACAGTGAAAAATGCTTTTCTTTGGCTTTACAAGCTACAGATGTTCTCACCATAAGGGCATAAATTCTCAACCAATACGCTTCGATATTATCATTACCTTGTGGTGAGCAAAATCAATATGAGAAGGATCAGACACATTCTCCATAAGGGTATCATAACCATAGAACAAATCTCGCTGAATAGTCACGGTTGAGAACTCAGGTTTATCAAAATCCTCTGGCAACCTGAATTATGATAATATCATGTATGGCTACATAATGGCATGGTGTGACGAAATTCATCAAGAAATAAGAGTCATATAAATTTCAAACAGAGAGGATAAGTTACATGGGAGGCTTGGTGGTGTTAGCGCTTTCCCAGCCATTCTCATCCGGCCAAACAAAAAGCAGGCCTTGGGATACCAATGAGGGAAACCTAACAGCACAAGCTTTTGGAGACTTGACTGCACGAGCTTCGGGGCTGTCAGCTGAAGCCTGAGGTATTCCAGTGCAAGATCCACATCCATCAAATGACCATCCATGGTATGAGCATTGCAAATGCCCATTTTCATCAATCCGTCCTTCCTACACGAAGAAAGGGAACTGATTATCAATTCCAACAACATAATCTACGAAATGATAGCATGACAACAACAAACTAGCTCTGTCTCTTGTCCAACTGATCAACAGAAATTCAACCTTGCATAAAGAATTTATAATTAGCCCTAAATTTAGTTCATCATAATTGGCACTTAAATTTATAGAAATACCATTTTGCACAAGCAAAAATCTTCTATTATCATCAAATTCCTCAACCCACAAAGCAAAGAACCATCCAAATTTATGCAAAAATAGAAAACAAGACATAAGTACAAAATCTTACAGATAAAGGAGCAAGCCTATGCGGACACTTGTCATCAAAAGCAACCCATTCTTGAGTAGCCCTGTCAAACCAAAGAACCAAATCCCTACCCAGAAGCTGAAATGGGGTCGGCATGCTAGGATCCAAATCCTCCACCAGAGAAACAGGGTACCAGTGATCTCTCCAACAGAATCTCGAATCACTATTGCCTTCCCCTATCTCTTCACCAACATCATAATCTTGGTTCCGTTTTTCTTCGTCTTCCTCTTCCCTTACAGATGGTGACGAAGGTGCCGCAACACGTAGAGGACATATACGTGAGGCTCTCTCAGGTAGTCCTCTGATGTTCAATGATCTTGAGAACAAAAGGGTCGGGGCTGCTTTAGTTGGTGATGCTGGCAACAAAGATTTAGGCATGCAAGTGGCAGTAGACACAAGCAGCGCCATTGTTTTAGGAGATCGTTGTTAGTGAACTTAGTTGGGGATGGTCAAAAGTGTGAAGATTTATGGTTTGTTTATTGGGTTGAGAGAGAGGAAGTGGATTTTTTTGTTAAGAGAAATCTAAGAGCAAAAATGATATCTTTGCGTGCAAGTTTGGATTGTCTTTGGGAGCAGACAAACGATGGATGTGAAATGATTAAGCAGTCAAATGCTACGTACGCAAGCGTTTGAACATTCATGTGAACACTAAAGAAGCATTTTTCATAACGAACGAATGATAGCCACAACTTCTTAAAATACACAAACGTCAAATTGGATCACCTAATGAGGCACGGCTCATGGCACCACCCACACCAGACTTACGCCTTAGCATCTCTTTCGGGTTAACTGATCTCAGTATTTCCAGCTGAATGGTTGAAAACAATTGCAATGCGCTTAGCTTAAGAAGTTGGAATTGTTGAATTAGTTTAGTTCTTCTGTGCACCTATCTTCCACAACCTAGGAAAAAATTTGAATGTCAATAACTGATCTTTTAAGGTTTACTTATTGTTCGAGTGATGTTGGTTCATTCAGAGTTATTATTACACAAGCATTCAAGCCCGCAATTGCCAATGTTATAATTACAATTTCACCAACAGAAATCAGAGTCATTTCTTTGAATGACTTTGAGGATCAGGTCCAATATCACGCGAACCAGTGTTAATGTAGGGACCTCGGAAAGTGGCCTGTGGTGGCAGAGGCTTCGAAGAATCAATCACAGGTCCTCTCTTAGACGATCTGCAGAATACTGCCCAGGTTATTCTCTTAACTTCAAAAAGGGCTATGACAGGTACATTCTCTGCGACATATTTGAGATTTAAGTGTCATAAACTTACGCGATGTAGAAGGGAAATGCCAAGCCTGCGGCAGCAAAAGCAACTAAGCCAGTAGCAACTATGGCATTGCGCCCTTTGGACATGGAGACTAGCAATACCAAGTTACTCACCCAAAATCCTACAAACAAAATGGCCAGAATGTCACGCCACTGCACTATAATCGCAATATTGCGCGAAAGCAAAACCTTTTCTTCTGTTATTAAGGCTTCCGAATCCATAACAGGGACTGAGAGAAGCGCCCACAAACAACTAGCCACTACCCCCATTCCCAATCACATCCCAAGTGAGAGAACAAGAAAATCCGCAGATACCCAGCTGCCTAATTGTTGCCGATTCTTGGCATTCGTACGCTAATTCGCTTCACAAACAAAAACTATGAACCGGAAAAGCTAAATTCGCTAACTACATATTAATTACAAGATGGCAGGATTTTTTAGCAAGTTTTTTTATTTATTTTCCAATTCTTATATTCTCGAACTAAAAAGGGAAAGAAAGAAAAAAAAACCTAACATCAATCTGATTCAAGTAGATACATGGGAAGGAAAGAACAAAAGATGAGAAATGAAAAGGTGGAAAAGTTGTTAAAGTGTAGTGTAAAGAATCAAGTGACGGAGAAATCAACTTACAGAGAGATAGTTGACGAAATGCGGTGACCGGGACGGTAAATGCTGGGAAGGGATCGAATTAGAGAAGATAGATTAATAGTGGACTGGGGGTTTTAGGGTTTTGCTATCGCTCGTGCAGTTGGAGAATAATAAGATGCAGTCTTTTTTTCAAAATAATAATAAGATAATTTGTATACTGTACTGTAATTCTAAAAATTTATTTTTAACCAGAAAAAGGTAAATCCATGAAACAGGCCTTTTACGTATTCAATTAATCTAAGGCAAATAGTTCAATTTCCAAATTCATCAATTAAACACAAAACTTATGACGTATCTAATTGGTGATTACTAGCTAATTAATTTATCATTTCTATTTTTATATTACTCAAAATGAAGAACTTGAATTCATTTTTTGTGTAAACTTTACTGAAATGTCCTTATTCAATTACTACTTATACTAATAATTGTGGATAATAACGTTAAAACAACAATTTTACAAATTTTAAATTATTTAAAGCATAATGAAAATAAAATAAAATATGAAATTTTAACCTTAAAAAAGTGATAATGAAAAATTACTAAAATTAAACAATAAATAAATATTACAATCCTCTTTCAATATCACATTTACCCTATAATATTATTTTTGTACTATATCAAAAACTTAAATATACAAAAATCCACATCCTTTGCAATTTAAGCTCCAAGAAAAAAAAATCTTATCTATCCCCTTCTAAGTTACATTAGTAGAATTGACAATTTAATTTCAATCAAACTTGAAATTAACAAATTTCATTAAAATTGACTTAATTCTAAAAATATTATTATTATTTTATTTAAAGATAACAAAAAGTTAGCAGTTTAATTTAATCCAATACAAAATTAATGAATTAAATTCAAGTTAATTAAATTTTAAGCCGAAATTAAGTCACACCTTAAGACATTTAGGTTGAGCCAAACGGCTCCTTAAGAGAGTCAAGTTTAATAATTGAAGAATTAATTGCTCAAACGACATCATTTTATTCAAAACTCAATCTAAACTTAAGACATGAAAAAATAGTAATTTATGTACATTAATATATTAAAAAGAGTTAAATTCAAAATTAAATTCTAAAAAAATTAATAACCTAATTCAATATAATTGAATTTTTACAAAATTTAATCATATCTAAGTCATACAAAAAAATGTTACTATTTCTAATATATCAAGAAGTCCTAACTTTATTATCATATTTAAATATTGCAATATTCTTAGGGAAAATATTATTAGGGAAATGGCTAACGATAATTCGATAAATGCCTTCTTGACACAAAAATAGGGCCTAATTTCATATTTCTAACTATAAAATGGGACGATAGGGGTTCGTTCCTACGAGCCATGCAATAACGACTCCCAATACGTCTGGATGTAACAACGGCAAAGATTCTCGCGATAAAGGAAGCGCTTAGTTGGATTAAGGTTGAGGAGTGGTCTAATACCGTTGTGGAGTCAGATGACCTATTTTGCATTAAAGTTGTTACTGATCCCAACTATATTGATTTTTCTTAATTTGGACTTCTAGTTTCGGATTGTAAGTCTCTTTAGTTGAGACGAATGTGACGCTGAACTATGTTCGTCGATCTGCGAACAGTGTGGCTCACTTACTGATTCGAGCCTCTCGTTTCATTGCAGATTCAGTGGTTTAGTCAGAACCACCTAGTAGTATTTTAGATGTTCTTGTAAAGGAATCGAAACACTGAAGAAAAATGACTTGAAAATGGCTTCTTACTTTATGCAGTGATTGTACAATATTATATACACATTTACAAGAGTCAATCATTGCTTGTTTTATGCCTAAAGATCAGCTATTACGGCTAGTATTCTATGCCTAAAGATCAGCTATTACGGCTATTACGGCTATCCACATGTATGGCTAAATTATTGGTGAGAATAGTTCCTAATAGTTCTTTCCTTTGATAATAAATGATATCCACCATATTTTCCTCAAAAAAAAAACTACAAAATGGGAAGGACTACAACATACAAATATATATAAACAAATGAAAGAAGCTGAAATTTCAGTCATTCCATTCCAGCATAGATTAGTAGGAGAAAATCTGAACCACCCAAACCTCAGGTACTACACACAGTCAGCTTTGAATCATAACTCATAAACAAGGTGTTTTCTTTGTCACCAAAAGCTTCCTGTGTTATGAAGAAAATTCGAAAACAAGCAATTCAACTTCCATAATTTCAGAGAGAATATTTGACCATTGATAAGCTTACAATTTTTAGCCAGCATTTCTAATTAACTCACACAAAACCATTGATAGAAAAAAATTGCGCGTCGAATCACATAATATCAACGACAATTCATGACGATTGATCCAGAAGCAACTACAACAGAAGAAACCATTTGATATGTCATATAGCGCCAAGCAGTGCCAATAACATCGAAGGTCAACACCATCAAGGTTTACAAGAAAGAAACAGATATTCTCCATGGCAGGGAATAACAAAATACCAGAGTTCAAGGTCTCTTCCTAAGGGTTCGCTTATGCAGAGAGAACATAAAAGCAGGGTATATTCAACATGTTTGACATTGATACGTCATCACTTAACAAGCATGCTTTGCTGGGCTTGATTCTCCTGCTGCTGCTGGTAGTTCAAAGGCCTCCTGAATAACATGATGTGTGGCTCGGGGCGATGAATCGCGTAGTGCACCCAGCCTCGGCTCTGCTGTACCCCAATTGCACGCCATTCGCTCTGTACAACCATAAGCACAAAGAAGAATCAGCATTTATTAGCATTGGAGCAAGCAGCACAAACTGATTTTGTCGGCAGCCAAACAGAAAAATCAAAACAATAAAATAAAAAGGAAAAGGAAAACAGTTACAAGTAAATACTAACCTCAGAGAGAAGGCGATTCTTGGGAAGAAGTTTTGCAACATCTGGAGGAAGTACAACATGCCTTCCCAAAGAATAATTAACAGTTTAAACTCCAGAATCCACGAAAAAGAAAAAATGATGTAGGAAATGAGAATGGGAAAAGCACTTACCTGTACTCATAAATGTCATCAAAATACTTCTCCGAGTATTGGATCTGGCCCATTTCCACTCGCTTCCTCTGCCCTTTCAACGACACAACGCTCTTGCTTGTTCTCGCTACGAAATTCAGCCCTGACCTACCAAAATATTCTTGAGGAAACGAGCAAGTTTTCACGATCAGAAACCAAATCAAAATTCAATTTCGATCAGAATATGAACCAAATTCAATTTGCTAACTGAGAATCAACAAAACAAAGCGGCCGTACCTCTGTTAGATTGAGAACTTGGGAGGGAGAGAAAGGTACCGAATGATTATTATATTGGGTTGAATTCAGTATGAAGGGGGGGTGAGTAATTAAAAAAACCCAATTGGGGCAAATATGTAAATGCATTATCAAAATTGTTCAGCCGTAAATTTAAAGGTACTAGTGCTGAATTAGCAAAGGTTGGTTTTTGAATTTCAAATTTGGAGTTTTACCCGCTCTTCTCCATCTAATTACCTCTTCTTTTAAGCCTTCATATTTTCTTTACCTTTTAAATAAGATGCATCGTTTAATCTCTTATAGCGTAAATTGATAGGAATTCCGTCTGATTCATAAGATACGTATAATGCAGCGAGACAACAAAAGCTCGAGTACCACAGGTTTCATGAATAACAGTAAAACTCCAAAACTTCTGGAAGGTTCCAATTACAAAAAGAAGCACTGCCACAGCTTGGCTTTCTGTACAGATCGTATAAATATGTGTATTTCTACCGAAAAGAAAAAGAAAAGACATGTGGCAGGCACTAGGCAACAGCCATACGACGACAGACCATCAACTTCAAAATAGGTCATCATCTATCCCTGGACCCTGTACATTTTCGACAAAATCTGCATTCCTAAACAACCACTCTTTGCATAAAGTAAATGGCTCTAAGAAACGCTTCCCCATTTTCAGACCAAATATTAGTTCAACTGCCCCCGTCGAACGGCTGTTCGGCCCTTGGGCACCGCCTTCCGCAGCATTGATGTCCGTTGAAACACTGTGAATTGGTAATCCCTCCTGTACTCTATCAGCTGTAACAATATCAGCGTATTAATTTAATGAAGCAACAAAATAACAATCCCAGAATGTAAGCTCTGCTTGGAAAACCTAAGATATAATTGTTAGGGAGAAACAGAGAGACTAATTTGTACTTCTGAAAGAGAACAAACCTGCTCTTGGTTCATCTTGCTGAACCCAAACTTGTTGGTCCATATAGATTCAGCTTCTTCAGCTGCAGGCAGTACAAGATTTTTCACATTGAGAGAGCCAAGCAGTTTCTCCACACGAGCAAATAAGGCCTGGAAGAAACCCTGCAAAGCACAAGTAATTTTAATTCAGAAAGAAAATTCCTGTTTCCTTGAGGAAACAGATTAAGTGACCAAAAAGATGTGTGCACATGAGGAAAAAAATGACAAGTCATAAATGCAGCATAACTCATTATCAACCTGTCCTTGGGACTTGCTACTAGTCGCAACTAAAGGAAGCTCCGCCAGTTCCTCCCCCAGAATCCTCACAATTGCAGCTGATTCAACCACATTGCTGTATGCCAAGGCGCAGTTATCAATATAATGATCATTTTCAGAAAATGGTTATAAAAAAAAAAAAGATCTGTTCATTCTTACTTGACTAGCAACACAGCACAATACACGCCACCAAGTTCTTGCGTTTTCACATCGTTATCCCTAAAAAGACAAATAATGTTATTTTTCACAAAACAATCTCATGCAGTTCAAGCACTAAATGCACAAAAAAGATAAAGAAATTGAAAAAAGAATAATGAAAATCAAAACCTGTTTAAAATCCTAAGGAAAAAATTGAAATATAAGTTATTGCTTACCCAAACACCAATGATGGAATGAGGTCAATGTTGCCACCTTGACTTACAGGTCGTTGTAAGATTATCGGATCGAACCTCTCCTAATACCCCATATAAAATAAAAAGAAAGTTAAGAATCAATTACTACTCGAAACAGAAGCAACTTCTACTTTGACAGTATTAAGACCAGGAAAAACAATGTTCAACATTAATATTGATCATCCTAAGACTATCATCACAATTGATCTTCATATGTTCTATAGATGACAGCCAAAAGCATTCTAAAGAAATCTAACTAGAGATTCCTCACATGAAAGATCTCGACAGCAACAGACAATAATGATTTAGCATCATCAGAAGAATTTTTCCTCCCATTAAGAAGCCTCCATCTCACATCTATTTTGTCACCCATATCTGAACAATTATCTCCTTGCCTCTTCTTTAAAGCATCCAGACATACATCTGGAAGTTTCTCTTCACCACGTATAACCAATTTCTGCAGAGTTGAATGGATTCTGGCACAACCAGAGCAACAGAACCAGTCACCTTTTGGTAACTCCTGTTGAACAAATGTCATATTCCAACAGCATAAGATCACCTTTAGGTACTCTATTTTTGTCAAAAAAATAAATAAGCACCAAATACAGTAAACTTTTGCATGATAAAAAACAGAAATTAGCACAAACCTTCAGGTCGTCTAGTTTGTTATCCCTTAAACAGCCAACATGATGCTCCTTTTCACACTGAAGAAATTAAGTGTATATTAATGCAGAATTTATCGATAAGTGAACTAACATTTTTAATGAATGGATTATTATAAACCTGATCACAAATTATAACAGTCCGGGGACCAAAATCTCTCTGGAAGTCATGCTCCCTGCAAGACAATGAACGTACAGTGTATTACAGTAGACTAGAGATGATATAAACATCAAAAGTCGTACAACAGGAAGAAATTCCATTTCATTCAGTTCTTTCCTAGAAGAAGCGGTTCTGGAGATTGAAGTCAAGTAATTTGTGCAATTAACGTAAACAAAGCAAAATATGCATGATGTGACAATAGTTAAACCAGAGTATTGTCCTTTTGTTCTTTCATTTAGAGGAACACGAAGGGGTTATTGGCTTGGCTTAAAATGAAACCAAAATGATATGTATCCATGCACTTAAAAGGGACCAATAACTTGTTTCACGCAATTCATTTCCCAAGTCAAATCACCGACAAAAACATAAGATCCTGAATCTTCAACTACACAAATCTAAGCTTTCTAAGAAGATACAAGCAGTAGGTGCAAGCAAAGCAAAGTTACGACTTGTCACAGTTATCTTTCACTTAAACATTGATCACAAAAAGAACAAAAGGATGAAAGAAGAGATGCAGAGAAAAAATAACTAGTGGCACTGATTAGAAAGAAAGTGAGACTCAACCTGCACAAAACACATCCTCCAGAAGCATTCTCTAGCTTCACAATGCGAATGCATCGTCTGGTTATTTGCTCAATGGGATCTACTCCAGCAACCCTACCAGCTGCTTTTGCATTGGCATTATTTTCCACAAATTTTTCCTTCTGATAGGTAGTCAAACAAACCTTGCAATACCACTTTCCCTTCGGAATGCTAGGCAGAGAAAGACATTCTGCAGCAGGTAACATACATATTATGCAAATTGCGATTGAGCAATCAAGGAAAAGCATCAGCAATTTGCATCCATTAATTCTTTGAGTGGCTACATTAAAGGAAGCATTAATGTGCTTATACACACGTATCAAGCTTCCACAAGTTAGAATACAATCAATGAGGGCACAACTTATTAGCAGCAAATTTATCTCTCTCAGGCACCCACTTGCGCACACAGACAAGCACCACTCAACCCGATTTGGTTTTTTAATCATTGATTTTAACTACGAAAACTACCTTTGCTACCTAAGATGCAAAGCATAGAGTTGATCTAGACCAATAAACCTCCAAGATGTGGATGTCCGCTAGAAATGATTAGCAGTGGTAAATATGTAGTTACAATTTCCAATAATCAAGAGAAAGTGTACATAAAAAAGAATTCAAATGCCCAATGCCTCTCTCTTTCCAAGCCTTTAACTACTCACAGTTACAAAATAACGTAGTTGTTTTCAAGAATACAAATTGCAATTCCAATTTTCTCTAATATGGCAATATATATGCTCCACGATTATAATAGCACGATTCCTCCATTTTCTGTGAGGACTAATGTGTCAAGTTTCAAATAACACTACTAATAAAAGAAAAATAAAAAATCACCTGGGTGGAAAGCTCTGGGACATCCATCACAACACAAAAGATCTCCACCATCTTGACACTTTTGGCACAGGTCATCATTTTCATTGGTAGACAACTTCCGAAGTTTGGAAAGTGATATTGACAACTCATGGAGAGACACCCCATTAGATGTGTAAATGTGCAAGTAACTGTAGAAAAGGAGCACAAATCAAATTGGAGAGGAAATAAGAGCAAACACTGCTTCAAACATGCAAATAAAAAGAACTGAAAAATGAAGGTTGATTAATTAAATGCACCAGTAGTCAAACAACATAAGCTTTCTATTAATGATCTGGAGCCAATAGATATTCTACAATGCTCATAAGACCAATAAAATATGCATACTCACGGTTTCCGACGGGATGCCCAACCAGCATGAGCTTCAAATTGAGAAGGGCTAACCTGCAACACATGTAAAGAGAGATCAAATTTTCATAAAGAATTTCATGAAAGACAAAAACTCCAGAATAAGATAAATTCCATTCATCATTTTCCTATTTTTCTCCTTGATGGGGAAAACAGGAGAGTTTCTTCAGCACAATAAAACATACCTCAGAGTTGCAGCAATAACAGAATATTGCATAACCTGTCTTGTATCCCGTGAGTAATTTCTGCCAACATTTGATAGCTACACTCAGTAAACATAATTAAGGTTAACAGAAATTAACTTGTCATCAACATAACAACCACCACCTTTCCCTGTGAATAATATGCAACTTCAGTTCCATCTGGCAAGATATCTTCTTCAAAAACCAATTTATGTAATCTCAGATCCCTAACAAAGTGAATGAAGAAACGTAAAATACATTACAACAGAAAACTCTGACAAGAAACATTATGAGTCAAAGAATGATTTATTTCTAAACGAAAGATTAAAAATTAAAATAGATATGGAGACATTAGGTGTCAGAACAAAGAAAAAAAACTAACTTCCTTGTCAGTCTTCCATGGCTCTTGCTCCGTAAAGGGCTATTGTTTATCAAACTTCCAGAGGATTTTGGAACTGGCAAAGGTTTCGGTGTCCTGAATAAACCAATAAAAAAGCAATATCAATAGAAGATATCAGCCTACCTTATCTTGCCGTTGAAAAATATATTTCATTAAACACAAAAAGAGATGGCACAAATACAAATGCAACTGTGTATTTGCAGCTGACTGATGCTGTTGTCTGAGCATTCCTATTTTGCTAAAAGACAAACTCTAACTGCAATTAGATGGAATTGCAGAAAATCTCGTGCACAGTCAGAAACCACATTCTTGTGATTTAGAACATAAAGAGGCAGAAGTTTTTGCAAGTTTTCCATCTAAAATTGGCACACAATGTTTAGCAGCCAATTAAATGCAAATATACCATTGATACTTCAGTTTATATTAGCAGCATTTCTATTAGGGTTTGATGACAACCAGTGGAACAAAACCTAAGAACAGCACTCAATTCACAAGTCCAATGCTCTCAAGAGAAGACAATAAAATGACAGATAGCCATAGTCTAATTGGCTATCTATGATTAATCATGCAGGACTATTTTATAACAGAACATAAATCGCCATTCATGTATGAAAAGGTTCTATTTGCAATAGTTGATTAGATTCATTTGAGAAAACTAGGTAAACTGACGGAACACATGGTTTGTAACATTGATTACCCTTCATTTGTATCACTTGCTCCTGCTGAGACAGAATCAGAATCCACAAACTCCATGCACCGACCACAAAGAACCATTGAATTTCCAGAGTTGACATCAAGAAGACGGCCTAAAATATGTATCCCAATGCCGTTAGGATTTTTTTTTTTCACAAAAGGAAAAAAAACGCATTGAACACCATGCAAGAAGGGAAAAGAAACCTCGGCAGTTGAAGCAGAAATTAGATTTCTTCAAAGCCGAACGCCCAATAGAAACATGCAATGCTTCATCTAAGTTCTCCAAAGAAGCGTCCCTGCAAACATTTATAACATCTCGGAGTGTGTTTCCATTCTCTAGGTAAATATACTCTGGTGGCCGCTTATTTGAACTGGCTGCATGCAGCTCAAATACGATAGGCGTAACAACCTATTTGACAGCAAAACAAAGAACTATATTTATACATCATGCGGGGAACTCTTTATGGGCAAACAAAAAATAACTACAAACAAAGACACTCACATCATTTCCTTTGCAAGTTTGGCAAAAACACAAAATTCCTGATCCTTTGACCACTCCGCGCAGCCCTGCCTCACAAACTCTAGCCTACAAACAGTTAAATCAAATCCCAAATCAAAAGTTGAACTAATAACAAGCATCCGTAGAAGAAACACTTATGGCGTGCGAAGCCATACCTTGGAGCCCCGCAAGTACTTCACTCTCAGCCCTTCGAGTAGTCCTGATCCAAGAAGATCCCTCAACCTGATACAGAACTTGCTATTTTTTGATGTCTTGGGCGACGATGAGGCATTAGCAGTAGCTGTTGTAGGTGATGAACTTCCAAAAGCACCATTCTTGGTTTCAACACTATTCTCCGCCACACCATCCTCACAAACGGATTCCTTTTCAGTCTCCTGCAACTTCAAGGCTGACCTCGTAAACCTCCCAACAAAATGTTTTTGTTCCTTACGTTCGCTACCATTTTGCAAAACTAACAGTGGGCCATTACTACCCGACTCACCATTCACCAAATCCGGCGACGACCCACTTGTTCCTTCTTCAAGTTCATCAACGCCACCACTCATTCTTACTTCTGGCGAACCTTTTGTTTCCAAAACCCCATCAACCAATTCACTCTTAGAATCGTGAACACCTATGGAAGACGGAACCGTAGCATTAGTCCCTTGCTCACATTTATTGTCTGAATCAGAAGCACTAATTGACTCCACATTCTCTAGACCCTTTTCCCGGCCACTATGACCACCCTTCCCAATGTCCTCTACACACTTCGAATCAGCACCATTGTCCTTACCTTCCACACTCTCCAAATCGCCACTCCTCCCAATAGTCACGGATTCGATCAAACCAACCTTTGCCTCCTCATCCCCACTCCCCAATTCAACCACATCACTTTTTGCCTCCTCTTCTCGCACAATCTCCACCATATCTCCACTACCCGCTACTTTCCCCACCAAATCACTCAACTTCTCACCATTCAGGCCACCGCTCTTAGAACCCTTTACACCGTTCTTCAATCTTTTGTTACTTTTCGATTTCCCAGCACTTACATTATTGGGAGGAGAAGCTCCGGCTTGAGCCCGAACCGACCGGGTTCGACCCAACCCGCAGACTTCCGACTGGGACCTGAACGCGAACTCAAACTCCCGCTTAAGTCCCGGACGTACCTTGGCCATTAACAATTCCTTCTGATCCGTACCGTTTGCCATAATTAGAGTCCGCTCTCTCCCCCTCTCTTTCGATGCCTAGAAATCAATATTTCGAATGCAATTTATAGATATACCTCTTCTTGATTCTTGATGGGCTGTGATATTTGAGAAGAATCAGAAAGAAAGAAGATTGCAGCAACGGAAAGATTAGAACTTAGGGTTAGAGAGAGATAGGAGAGGGGTTAGAGACGAGTCCGTTTCTTGCTTTCTTTGAGGAGGAGAGAGAGGACAACCTTAAATTATCCAGGAATGACAGAACTAGCCCTGTTGGGATTTCGTATCCTTCTGTTTTCTTTTTTCATATTTTTTTGTTTTTCTCCTAGGTTTCAAATTTTTGTAATTTTACATGTCACCTAAAAAATTTTATGACTATTGGGAATTAAAATTAAATTTCGAAGTTGTTTTGATTTATTAATTTATATTATAAATACAACTTAAGTTTATGATATTATATATTTAACAATAATTTTTATTTAAAAGCAAATTGAAAATAATTTACATAGTTATTTTTTTGTTTTTATTATACATGAAAATCAATTAAAATGCTCAAATAATGAAAATATTATTTTAAATCCAGGACGGGCATTTTGGTCCTTAAGAATTAACAGTAAAGCAAGGGCTTCGTTTTTCCCTGTTGGGTTTAACGATAATTTGCGTCTTTCCGAGTACCGTACAGCAGTGGTGTATATAAAATTCGAAATTCGTGAATTTTCGCGGCTCAATCAATAAACGATACTTGCCAATCAAAAATTTTGTAGGCCAGGAAGATCCGCTGGGCCGAGACAGAGTGAGCGATTAAAGAAAAAATAATTATATTAGAGAGTTAAAAAATACCAACATCTCATTTAATTTCATGAATTACTCTGAAATCTCTTATATTTTACCTAATCTTATCACAGTATAAAGATTTATTGAAAAAATTACATGTTATTAGTTATATTATAAATTAATAATATTATTTTTAAATTTAAGATAATATTACATTTATTAGTTTTAATATGATAATAAATAACATTCATTAATTTTATTTTTGCTTAATAATATTAATAAATAAACTAATTAATTTTTATTTATGACTTTTTAATAAATAGTTAATGATTAGCTTTATCCGCAAATAAAATTATAGATTTCTTTATTATAAAAAGTTATCATACTTATATCTCATTACTTAAATAAAAATATTAGATTTTATTCTAAAATATTAATTTATTTTAGCAAAAAGTTTGATAAATATATATTATAATAAATTAATCATCTTAACAAACAAACAACAATATTCAATAGAAATCTTGTTTAAACGTGAGATCTGAAGTACCAGCAACAGCCTTACTTCTAACTAGTGGAGTAGTTGTTTTCAAAAAATTAATTATATTACTTATTAGCATTATAAGATAATAAATAAAAATTTAATATATAAACAAATTAACATGTGTTAATAAAATAGGATAAATAATATTCATTCATTAATCATAAAATATTATTCTAGAATTTAATATTAAATAGTATTTGGTTCAGCCTGATTCTGACGAGGCTGCACGTTGCCGTTTGGATCCATGAGGTTGGTTAGCTCCGGCTTGAAGGTTCCTGCAAAACAAAGAAGGCACGTCGGGGGTTGTTTCCCGATAGGCCCCTCCGACGCTCAAGTTAGTCTTTTGGTGAAGGTTGGATCGCCGTAAGCAGAAAAAGCTAGGGTTATGAGTACGTACCTCTCTTATGATAAAATCATACCTTATATATGGGAGGGACGTTAGGTTTAAGTCTTTACGTAGACTTCAACTTCTGCATGGAAGGTTTTCGTCTACAAGTGGGCTGTATATATCTGGCCCTGACCCTGGGCCTTGATTAGCCGATAGGCGTGAGACCAATCCTTGGAACATAAGGCCGATCGGTCCGTGGGTCGCTATGACTGAATTCGGGCCCAACACGACCGACCCGACCAGAACCTGGTCCCAATCAGGAGACAAATGAAGATGCTCTGAGGAGGTATTTAATTTAGAACCTATTGACATGGAAAAGTTCAAGGAGAATTTATTTTTATATAACCAACAGTCCTCAACCTTCTTGCTAGTTTGCAAAACTACTGTCCCAATAAAAGTGGCTTCGCCTCTCTAGGTCTCCCCATGGACGGCTGTTTGTTGAACAAAAAATAACTTGGATTAGTGATCAAGGTGGAAGGCAAAGAGACCACCTTTTTTTTTAATAGTATCATTTATTTGTTGTAATGAAGTTCTAAGTTGAATTGAATTTGTAAAATTGCTAGTTTTGTTTTTAACTCTTCATTAATAAAATTTGAGTATAACTTAAAAACAAAAATAATCGTTGAATATTACCTCTTTTTTTCCGTCAAACATGGACGAAACTATAGATATATTAATAATTTATAAATACGAATAAAAATAGTCTCTACCCAATTTTCTCACACATTCAGCCAGCTGTTGAAATTAAGACTGCTAATTTACCCATTCATCAAACATGGAGTAAATAATGGGAAAAGCACATGGGTGTGGTTTGACAATTAGATGGATGGTAGTGTTGGAATGAATTGTTTTGTAAAACCTGCTATGTTGAAGCTAGCTGAAGATCTTGCAATGGCAATCAAGCTGAAGAAGAAAAGAAGAGTGAAGATCAAGTTGAATCATCCTAGAATCCTCAGAAAACTGAAATTGATGATATTGGGCATAATTCAAGGCTGTATGGTTCAAGGAAATGAAGAATAAATTCAGATAAGAGAAATTCAATGGAAAAGGGAAGATGGGGGCAAGATGGAAGCAACAATGAGAAATTGAAAATGTGCAGATTGAAGGAAAATTTAGAAATTGCAACAAGAAGAAAACCAGAAGAAGAATTGCAGAGCTAGAAAGTAGCAAAATTTAGAAGCAAAATTCCAAGAAAATTAATTAAGTGAAATCAAGTTTTATTAGCGTTAAACAAAACAAGAGTAGCTGGACCATCCTTCAAGCATTTTTCTCACTTGGTCTGACAATCGGATTTGCATTGCTGAAGAATCATGTTGCTGCTGAAAAATTAATTACTGTTCATGTTGTACAAGTTACAGCTTTTGCCAATATTAGTTTTAGTTATGCTAAAGACAAAGTAAGTTGCTTTTGTGTTTTGCTAAATCAGGAAATGTTTGTACTAGTCTAGTTTTACTCATCAGTTCAAGTCTTTATCTTTTAGTTTAAGATCAAATTGTATCATAACACGTTAGAGCTAAATATAAAGCTCCTCACTTTCACTTTCGGGCATGAATGAAAAAAAACCAGAAAACCTTCAATACAAAGCTTCAGTTTAAGTTCCATCTCTTATTATTCATGTTATGCTTTCTTTTAATTTTCAGTAGCAAATTTTCAGAAGTTGAGCAACAGAAGTAGAGTAGAAGCTATAATTAATGTTATGTTTTTTTTGCAAAAATCCTAAAGCTAGTTTAGGATTAGAATGAGAGTGAAAACCACAAAAAATCCATCAATCTACAAATTTCAATTTCCAGTTCATTTGATCTGCTTGCTTTGTTAGTTTTGGTTTTGATTCCTAAAAGTTTAGTTAAATTTGAAGAGTGAGCAACCGAAGTAGTATATATACAAACAGCTTTTGAATATAGAGTTGATTTTTCAGATATTGATGAAAGTTATATTTTCCTCTAAATACACCACATCATTAACCTTACAACATCCATACATTTGTGAGAAGCCTTTGTTACACGATTGGAGATACATTCAGAACACAAATTGAAGATCAAAAGTTGAAGAATCTTGTGTGAACAGTGCACGTGAACAGTGCACAGTGTGTTTGACAAAAAGCTACAACCAACATTGTTGCTCAAACAGGTTGTGCAGTGAAGGAGCTATCTTCAACTCTCAAAGGGGCCTCTTCAAGAGGTAGCCCCCTATTCACCAATCCAGAATTTGGTTTCTTGAGATATAGGATATCGTGGGGCGCTAAAGTGTCATCTCTTCTTATACATGGTGAAAGGTCTGGATATTTCAATGATTTTCTACTCTAGCTGCACAACTGCCACAGATTGGAGATAGAGAAAGCACAGATGCTATCTGCTGGACACCAAATACACTAGGTTCCTTTACAAATGAAACGTGCTATTCTATTTTCAGAAGTGATGCTAGGGATGTGCCATGGAATTTTCTATTTTGGAAAAACTCTCTCAATCTAAAAGCCTCGATAATCACTTGGGTTAGTGACCAAAAATAGGTTGAGAACTAAATATCGATGATTTGCACGTACCGATACTTTATGCCTACTTTGTCAGGGGGCTGAGGAGGCCAGAAACTATATCTTTTTTTTTGTTACCTATGAGGTGTTCAGGAGGATCTCTCAATTATGGGAAGGTACTTTTAAGCCATTCACACCCAGATTAATTCCCGTCAGAGCTAGGTAGGTCTCTTGTAGGAGGCAAAGCTCTGATCCCAAGTTTAAAACGGTTGCATACATGAGGGTGATTCAAACCTGTAACCTCACTTAAACCAGAAGAGCTCCTTATTAACTCACCATATCTTCTATGAATTTGTCTGCACAAAAAATATGGATCCGTGTCCTTCACATGCTAGGGGAGACAACCAACAGTTATGAGTGGGGGTACACTTTGCTATGGGTAATCAACAAGTCTCAACCTGGTGGTATAGAGAATCACATCCTCTTTAAAGTTGCCTTCATGGCCACCATTTAAATGCTTTGGAAAGAAAGGAACAACAGGCTCTATAAGCGAATCGCTAGCAGACAAAATACTAAATTGGATCCGAGCCATCTTGATTGCCAAGAAAGTTGACTGCTTATTGAAAATCACTTGGAACTTATGATCTAACGCTAAGGTTCTGGTAGTTACCTTGTATAACAGCGTGAGATTGTTGCTACATAAGTAGACTGGATAGTTGATAACTATTTGATCTAGCATAGCTTGTCTTTTGGATTAGCTTTACAAGTTAAGTTTAGATGGGCGAGTTGTATCTTTGTAATGGTTTTACCTATTGCTAATATATATTTCTTTTATTTTACAAAAAAAAAGTCTATGTTGCACCAATAAAGTTGATTTTTTAACAAAAATATGTCAAATCTGACTTCAACTTATAAATTTGATAAGAATAACAATTATTGAGTGTATCGAAATTTCAAAATCTTCACGAGCAATGTTCATCTCACTATTAATCTTATATAAGTGGTTTCAAAATTATAAGATAAATCTAGGGAATATTTGGTTTCACTTGTTATTTTCTGTTATAGTTTTTAATTTTAGTTTTTGGTTTTCTTCCAAGCAGATACAAAAATATGTTTGGTTACTAATGATAGTATATCACTGATCCCCTAAAAAAAAGTATATCACTGATAATAATTATATATTAGATAGAACTTAAAGATTATAAATTATTTCTATAAAGAAGATGACCCAAACACAAAAGAGGCTCGAGGGCTTGTTAAGGAAGGCGGCTAGTGCCAATGGAGGGGTGAACTCGAAAGATGTTTTCTGGATCCCCGGGGCAGGGGATGCATGTAGGGGTTTGTGCCATGACGAAACAAGGGAATGAAAGGTCACTTTGGGTTGGATGCTCTTTACCCTCCAACGAACGAATAATCATTGAGTTTTCTTTCCGGACAACACATATAAAGAGACCTACCAATAGTATCCTAATTTTTGTCCTAATTCTTCTTCTAATGATCGACTCAACCTCTTATTGAAGAGATATATATTTATCTCTTTAGAAAGTTTAGTAATAAGTGTAATGGTTCTATTAAAAGAAGGTTCCATCAAAACAATTCATCTTTTAAATAAATATATTTTAATATCTTATTGAATATTTATTAACAAAGTATTAATACCATTATTTTATTTTATTAAAATGAATCTTTTAAAAATTAATTTTTATTTTAAATATATTTTAATTATTAAATCAAATTTTTTTTGAAATTTATGTATTTTGAGAATATTTTAAATTTACTTATATTTATTAATAATTATTTAATTTAATTTAATCATAAAATTAAATAAATTATTAAATAAAATCAAATTATTCATAAATTTTATTTATAATTAATTTGAATTAATTAAATATATGTTATTAAATTAAATTATTCATAACTCTTATTAATAATTAATATAATAAATAATTAAATAATACTGATATTAAACTAGATTATAAAAAATAAAAAGTAAGAATTACTTTTTTATTTTCATAAATTTTGAAAGCACAAAGCAACTAAAATTTAAAACAAAAAATAAAAGTTCAAACAAACATATTTTTTTAACTAAATTTGAAAATGAAAAAAAAAAGAACAAACAGGTTCTAAGTAAATATTTGAGGATATACATTAGATTTTTTGTTGAAAAATTACATTAATAATTGGATAAAGCCACCCTCAACTCTAACTGAAAAATTCCAGTTCTACTACCACCCACAGCCACAGGGCAGCTCTGTTTTGAAAATTGGACCGGACCGGCCGGTCCGACCGGTCAGTTATTCGGTCCGGTTCACTTTTTAAAATCAGTTCTTAATTGAACCAGTCAAAATCGGTCAATTGACAGGTCGGATCGGTCAAACCGGACCGGTCTGACCACTGGTTCAATAAAATTTTTATTTTTTTGATATTTTTTGTATTTTTTTAAATATTATTAATATTATATATAATTAAATATAATTATTGCATAATTATGACATCACACCGGTTCAACCGGTGGTTAAACCGGTTGAACCGATCAAACCAATAACCAATAAAATCTCTGATTCGATGATCGATCCGAGTTTCAAAACATTGCAGGGCAGTGATTAGTGTATTTTGTTACACGTCACGTATAATGCCAACAAAACATTTCTTGTTTCTACGTTTTGACTTTGACTTCAACAGTTAGCACATTGTTAATGTTATTAGATAATAATCTACTGATGCGACGGATGGGAGGTGCTACTCAGAAGCAGAGTCTTCCTTTCCGTTTCGGCCCAAGAAACCATATTAACTGAAATTGAGTTACATTACACACGGACATCGTTGTTTAAAAAGTACGTGTGTAACAAAAGGCTTTTTGAAAATCTTTGAATTGAATTCAATTACATTAATAAAGTTGGGATTGAATTTAATATACATTGTTTGAAACAAATTCAGTAATATTATAATTGAATTCAATTACATTGTTTGGAATAAATTCAATAAGAATTGAATTGAATTCAATTATTTTAAATGACACATTTACTCCTGACTTAAAAATAATATTATCCAAAATAAAAGTCGATAGATTTTAATTATTCAACCCTATCACAACCTTTTCCTTTTTAATAATAATAATAATAATAATATTATTATTATTATTATTATTATTAAGGAAAAAATAATCATACTAATAATATAAATAATATTAATAATAATAAGGG
>JAOTIZ010000202.1:4222274-4237869 GCA_027123425.1 Erythroxylum panamense | reverse complement strand
GTGCCACTGTATCCTCTTAGAGGATTTATCGGGGCTCTGTACCCCCAGACTAGTGTTGTAATTCTGTTATTTCTTTCACTTTAATCAAAAAAAGAGAGAAAGAAGCTGATGTATAGGTTGGAACGGGCGAAAAAGCCAAAAATTAAGGAATATGTTCATGGTTTGGTGGCCATATAAGTTCAAGACAGACACATGAGCTGCTCTCTTATAGCCGCCCAATAATAACTTTTTGAAATTTAAGTAATATTCATTCATTTATTTTTTCATTAGAACTCAGGTTGAGAATTTTACAAATTATGATTTTTTAATTAAATGATGATAATTAAAATTAAATTAGATTATTTTAGTTAATTTATTAAAATTAATTAAAATTAAGTTAAATTAGTATGATATTAGGAAAATTGAATTAATTATATATTTAATTTAATTAAAAAAATAAGTATGTTCTATCAGTGTTATAAAACTCACGTGAATGAAAGTTAAGAAAATAGGTGATACATTAGTATTAATGTGACATTTAACTCATGAAATATAATTTATATCTTATCAATGTTTTGTTAAGTTAGAGTTAAATTTAAACAATATAAAACATTGAAATTTGTTCTCATCTTTCTCCAATATTATAATCTAAATTTTATTTTATTGCAAATGATTAGCATTTTTTACATCTTCAAATAAACAATTAATTTCTCTAAATTATTAGTTCTCATGAAGGCTTTACAAATTTGGTCTAAATTTTAATTTTTGAATCAAATTTAAAATTAGACTTGAACAATATTAAAGGCTCAAATCCCTTCCTTATAATAATATTATTTTAATTTAACTTTTTAAATTAAAATAATATAAGTAAAGGATCGCACATAAAAAAGTCATTCTCTTTCTCGTATTCTTTCTGAACTTTTTGTTCTTTGAGTCTTATATCTTGTATTTAATCTAAACATTTAATATGTAATACTTCCCTCTTAATTATTTAACCTAAACGTTTTTCTTACTTAATCTAAATATTTTATTATGATGACTTATTTGATTTATTTATTTACTTTTTTCTTTCTCGATTATGTATTTATGTATTTATTTATTATTTTATATATATTATTTATCTTGATATATATTTATTGTATTACTTATTTATATATTTTTATTCATATTTATCTATTTTATATTATTATTATTATTATTATTATTATTATTATTATTATTATTATCGTCGTCGTCGTCATCTTATATGTCTATTTATTTTAATTATTATTACTTTATTATTTTAATATATATATTTACGTATATATGTATATATATTATTTGAGCCCATCATAAATAATTTTACTACCAATACTACACAACCTTATCCTCATCATTTAATAATTTCATTACCATTAACTGGACTTTTACTAAGTTTTTGTTATTGTGGGATTTTTTAGTTAAATGATGTTAATTAAATTTGAATTAGATTATTTTAGTTAAATTATTAAAGTTAATTGCAATTAAGTTAGATTAATATTATATCATGAAAAACTAAAATTTTTATAAATTTAATTTAATTACAATAAGTAGGTTATTTTTGGTATTATAAAACTTGAAGCGTCGTCGTCGTTTGTTAATGTAGTGGCTTAGAAGCGTAGTCGTTTTGGATAAGCATGATGTTAGCCGTTGTTGGGTGCTTTTGCAAGGGGGTGTGAAAAGTAAAAACTCCGGTAGATATATTTGTTAATATCTTCTGAAATATTTTCAATATATATACTCAATTAATATTTTCAAAAGGCACATATAATAAAAATAAAAATAAATAACGTTAATTAACGAGATATATTTATATCTCATTAGTATTATGTTAATTTGGTATTAAATTTAAACAATATTAAAATTTGTTCTAATCATTTTAAAACATTATAATCTAACTTTTATTTTATTGCAAACGATTAACAGTTTTTAGGTTTTATGAAGGCTACACAATTTTGGTCTAAATTTTATATTTTGAATCAAATTTAAAATTAGGTTTGAGCGATATTAAAGACTCATATCACCTCATTATAGTAATATTATTTTAATTTATTTTTTTAAAATATTATTAATTAAAAATAATTAAAATTATTTTCTGATAACCAAACAAATTTATTCTATATATACCGAATTCAATTGAAAAGCAACCAGAGTCACCGCCATCTCATGTTAAGAAAGACATTGGCTAACTTCAGGAGGCAGATAAATTGAAAAGAGACTCTTACGATTTAAATGAAGTCATAGGTTTGAACCGTTCTTATATATGTAGTTATTTAAAATTTGAAGACAAAATTTTACCTTCTGTAAAAGATCTACTTAATTTAAGCGAAGATTAATATGAGTACGAATGATTTAAAAATATCTTATTATTATTATTATTATTTTCTTAAAATATCTTATATGAAAAAAAAAAGAAAGAAAAGACATTGGCTTATTGTTAGAAACATAGGGAAAGTGACCTGTCTGTGTGTCAGTCGCTGGTTAAAAATATCCATTCCACATTAAGTAGCAGTAATGGCCTACTAGGACAGGACAGAAGAGATGGTTGGTTCAGATGATTCCAGAAAACCTTGGATAACTCATTGAAGAAAATGAGTTGACACTTGACACCGACAACGATGCTCCAACTCCCGTAATTAATTAAATTTTGTCAATTTAAAGATAATTACTAATAGTAATACACGTTTATACATCAAAGGCGACGCGTACTTGGTAATGCTATCCGATCACCTACACTAGAACACATTCCCGATGTTCCCACATCTGTAACCTCTATCCACGTATCAGCATCCTCCACCCTTGATCTCTCGCCCACACCCTCATCAACAGTGCTCCGTCCTAAACTTAAGCCACCGCCACCATCGCCGCCGTTGGAGAACTTGGTTCCTCTACAAACAGGGCAAGTCACGTTCACCATAAGCCACGTTTCTATACACTCTGAGTGGAATATGTGACTACAGGGAGGTATCAACTTAACAATCTCTTCATCTTCAAACTCACCTAGGCAAACGGCACATTCCATCTGGTACTTGGCTTCCACATAACAGTAGGAGTACACCGGCAGTGCCTTTATAATCTCTGGGTCTAGACCTTTGCGCGTCAGTGGATGGCGGCGGTAAGAAGAGAGTTGGTCGGTTTGGTCTTGGGTGGAGAATCGTCGGATGTAGACGGACAAGTAGCCAATGAAGGAGAGTGCAGTGAAGAGGACTAAGACAGTCAAGGCCATAGAGGAGTCGAAGTTTACTGGGTTTGAGGATGGTGACGGTTGTGGAGTTGTAGTATTGGTGGTGGAGTAATTATTAGAGGAAGTAAAGAAAGGGGCATCGTCGAATAGTACTTGCAGTTTGCGAGCGTGGGGCTTCATGGATTGAAGAGCAACCAACACCACCAACTTAACAAGAATGTAAGAATTGTTTTGAAGGAGAGAGGGAAGTGTAGAGATTGAGAACGTCCTAAACTCAATTTTGAATTACTAGTACATAAAGATAAAAAGCGAACAGAAGAAGATGGAGACAAAGCATGGGCGTGGGGCTCCCAAGATTAATATCAAAACCGATAAGTTGGCCCTTCCGAGATGTTTTGATATAGAACCTTTGTGCATTCTCTTGTATCTTCTTGTGCCTTGGGGAATCTGTTCGCTTACTCC
Organism: Erythroxylum panamense; assembly: GCA_027123425.1. Taxonomy (NCBI): domain Eukaryota; kingdom Viridiplantae; phylum Streptophyta; class Magnoliopsida; order Malpighiales; family Erythroxylaceae; genus Erythroxylum; species Erythroxylum panamense. Next base: position 4,234,226 of record JAOTIZ010000202.1, on the reverse strand, counting down.
ATTGAAATGACCGCTAAAGCTTACGTACGGGTAAGTTACTCGTTGATGCATTCTATTCTTTGCTAAGTAGTGCGTCAAAAGTCCCTGAGAGACGTCTTCTCTTTTTACCCCCTAATGTTCACACTTTTAGAGCCCCAGTCCTAAGCTAGAAAAAGAAAGTTCCTTACAAAAGAGATTTTGATATCATCAGGCTAATCTATTTGTCCACTGTGATTTATTTTCCGATCGACATCACTTAAGCTAACTTGAAAATTACGTTTGATTCTACCTTGCTGCCATACGAAGTAAACAAAGCAGGCCTTTCAACTCATACGCATCACACTTTTTTGTTATTCATATAATAGAGCTGTCTGATACTGTTGCTCTGTCCGCATAATTTGGGAGCGGTGCCCATAGGTTTTTTTTTTTTTTACGAGTTGTCTTATGAGGCTCGTAAATATGAGAACGAATTTTTAAGTTATTCACTCAAAAATTAATTCTTGCTCAAATCACGTAGATTTCTTACGGAAGGTAAAATTTTAGCCTTAAGTTTTAAATAACTATATACATGAGGACGATTCAAATCTGTGACTTCACTTAAATCAAAAGAGTCTCTTACCAACTGAAAATTTTAATAGACCAGTGGTTGAATAATCTGTTTATTATTTGCCATTTTTAATAAAAGATTATCCTATTTGGTAAAAATATAAACACGTTGAAAGCATATTTGAGTTTTTTTCAATTACTAAAACATAAAATTTACCATAACGTTTTGTTTATGTAACATGTCCCTTTTATAAGATTATTTCAATTAATAGTAAGGTATATATAATAATAATTGTTTAACCTAAGATTTTCAGTTAATATCTTACGTCAAAACAAATTATCTTAATTACCTCTTAAATGAACAGAATCACTAATTATATTCAGAATTTATTAAATCTATTCTATGTAACAATTTTTTTATAAATAACTTGTGTTTTTAATTTTTATGTCTTGTTTTTAGTTTATATTTATAAATAAAAATAAAAAATTATTTGATTGTTGATGTCTAATAATTATATATTAAATAAAATGTAAATAATTTTTTTGTAAATAAATAAATTTTATTTTAATATCTAATTAATATTTATTGAAAATTATAGGTAAAATATTATATTTTATTAAAAATAAATAATTTAAATATTAAAATTTTTTGTGAATTAATATTTATTTATTTTATGTTTTTAATTGCTAAAAAATTTATATGAAATTTATATATTTTGAAAATATTTTAATATTTAAATTATATTAATAATTTTAAAGTTTAATATTTAAATTAAGTTATTTATATCCCTTATCAAAAATAAGAATTAAATAAAAATATATTTATTTAATAGAACCAAAAGAAATCAAAACTAAAAACATAAAACATAAACTAAAAAATATATATATTAACTGAATTTTAAAATAAAAATAAATAGAATAAACTAAATTTTGCATAAAAACTTTGAAGCATATTGAACATGGTGCACCTTCAAAGTATGTATGAGCCGAGAAAGATGGTCATTGGACAAGTTTGAGGGGCCTGTTTAGAGAAGAGGGATGTTTAAGAATGAGACAGCCCATAAAATCCAATTAGCTTTTGGATTGGATGGCGGGTTGGGTTCTACTAATACTTCCAAACCGACTAAAAGGCTTACTTTTCTTCTTCTGGGATGATATAAAGCAGCCAACATTCTAATAAGGCCTTGGGGACAATTTCCTGTATTTCTATAAGATAGGATTCTACTAATTTGATCACTTGCTTCTTTCGTAGCATGCGTAGGTAGACCGAAATGATCATTTATTATTGATACAATTTTGGTAATATATTATTCTGTTGAAGAAAATATAAATAATATATAATCAAAATTTTATTTTTATTCTTTGAGTTTGGAAAAAAAGTAAATTCATTAGCTTCTTATCTTCATTTATTCCGTGAGGATTGGAAATAAAATTGAGGACATATTCGACAAAATTATCCTTAAAGAATGTATATAATTACTAAGCTATAAAAACAAAAGAACTAAAGCCTATTTTTCAGTTTTAACCCACAATAATTATGAATATTTTGATCATTTTGTTAATTATTCTTTTATCATTTCAAATTAAACATTAACATTATATCATCATAATTAATAAACTAAACTAAATAATACATATTCTATATATTTTTATCTGTTCTATTCCTAAAGAATCATCATTCTATTCCTTATTTATTTATGCTGGTGACCATGTTAGCTCTTTTTGGAACAATGAATGTGATTCTAGCTTAGGAACTATGAGTTTGTAATTTACAATATTTATCAAATATTAACTCTGAACATAATAATAGTTTTATTCTCTACGAAAATTAATGTTAAAATTTCATAGTAATTCTCTAAAATAAAAGTTACAAAAATTGATTAATTAATTTATTAGTACATTAATGTAAATAAAAGAAGTTATAAAAATTGATGAATGAATTAATGAATTAATTAGTATGTTGATGTAAATTATGTTATGATTAATATAATTATATAAAATAATGGAAGGATTTGGAGTGGGAAAACATTACATCACTTACCATGTACTACTAAACTAATCAAATACTTACATGAGAAGAATCTGTATATCCCTTGAAAGCTTTTCGTAAGTAGTATGAAAGGTTATTCAGAATTTCATGAAATTAAATTATTTGCAGACAACATTAGGGAATAACAAAATATGTTTCAAAAGTTTGACTTCCAAACAGCTCAAGTATGAGATCTATCACTTGAAAACGTTATAGAATTAGTGAGTAAATTCAGCTCGATGCTGATTGTGCCAATTAAACATGCTCAAAACTCGTATTGGTAACTTAGTTCTTACATATACAGTATTCTCAAATTTAATTTTCGGATTAGGAAGCTTTATTAACTTGAGATTGCTCAAGATAAATAGAAGATAGTACTGCTACTGTTACTCGAAACCGGAAGATAATCATAGTTTAGGGTACTGGTTTGTGACAGCAGTGAGTATACACTTAATTAACCAGCGAATCAAGATTGCAAAACAAAAGTTCTTCTCAATCAAGCAACGGTTAACTGCTACTTCAACCAGTTTCTGGGATTCTCCCCAGTTTTTGAAAATCCAGGGAATTGCTTGGACTAAAATTGGATCATGAACCCTGCAAAATTTGCTTACTATGCAGGTCTCTTCCCTACTCACCAATCTATTCATTCTGCTCATGCTTGCTCCAGTCCAAAGTAATTTATAGAAAGAAACAGTCGTGGATATCTTAGTTTGTGTTCTAATAATGTGAGGCAAGAAACGGAAACCAGTGTTCTACATGATTTATTTCAGCAATATCGTTTGAAAGTTGTAACGAAAAAGAAGGAGCTACCAACTAGCGTGGAATTTATTATGTTCAGTCACGTCAATTTCTCTTAGGTTATCATCATAATTCATAGAGAATCCATTGAACGGTGGTCGTTATTAGTTTTTGTAGTCGACCTAACATCATCATGATAATATCTCGATACAACTTGAAGATTACAAAAGGTGTTACAATCAATACCTTCTTAGATTTATGAATATATAAACTCACGAAAGAGTAGAAGAAAAATGAAAAGCTCAATAACTTCTAGTTCTCTTGATGGGACCATGTTTAACATCAGATACCTGGAAGTTTGATCTGAAGAAAGATTCTATCTCAACCCTACTCTTTGTTTCGAAGAACTCCAACTCACGAAATTTTCGTTTTGGCAAATCTGCTTGTGCTTTCTTTTTTGGTGTTGGTGGGCATCTCTCGATAGTTGGTATCTTGTGAATAACTGAAGTTGGTGTTTTGCACTCCCCTTCATCACTGGATACCTGTGGATGAGTTACCTTATCATCATCTTCTTGTTCATTTAGATGCTGTGACAAAAAATTTTCAAGTTTCGAGAGAGTTTGCTCTGATATGGAATCTCTAGACATGGAAGTGAGGTATGGAAACGTATAAACGAAGAAGTTAGAGGGAGAGAGGGGGAGGGAAGGAGAGAAAGAGAGAGGGTTTTGATTATGTGTTCAACTGGATGCTTATCATTTCTTTCTTATCTTTTGAGATATACGCACTAGTTTGTACTTTCTTCTTTTACGTATACTCTGTATTATACTATCTTCTTCAACACTTTATACTATCTTCTTCAACACTATATAGGTCTATTCTCTTTTTCAAGTCTTATTAAGAGTCTGAAACCAATAGCAAAAAGTCATAGTTGCATGTCTCTGTCGCAACCAAGGGCTGTGGGTCAGCATTTGTGGAATTTATGCTATGTCCTTCCAATGCTTGGAAAATAAATATTTGATTCCATGTACCTCAGATTGATTGAGAGTGGAAATTGAATGGTTACTGTGGTTTTGGCTAAAAATTGTATGTTAAGTTATACAAGTTTTTGTTCTTTGTTGTCCCAACTGATATACATCTAGCATTTGATATTGCGATAATACAAAATTAACGGTAATTTTTACAAAAACATTATAATCAAATTTAGGTAAAAAATTATGTTTTTTAGTTAAATATATTTAATTTTTTTGACAAACCTATTTTAAGATTTTGTAGTATGGAATTATAGGATCATAACAAAAATTACTTTCATAATTTATTCTATGTGGACTTCTAGATGTTAAGGAGCAAAGTTTTTATCGAATATAAATATTTTATATTTGAAAGTTATTAAATTGTTATAACTGTTTTGATAGTTAAAACATTTACCAATAATTATACAAATCTCTATTTTATTCATAACAAGTATCTTTATCCATATTTTCTCTTCACTCATGATGTGAATAATTCACTTGAATTATGTAATTATTATATTTGTTCAATAAATTGTATGATTAACATATAAGGAGAGTATATTGTTATATATGTGCTAGCAATATACGTCATCTCGACTAATAAATTGATTCCTAAGTAGATTTAGTATATTGTATCTTTGACTATTTATTGCTTCAATCATTATCTTAATTTTATTATATAAAAGCTTTATATTCCTACTACCTTCTACATAGAAGGTATGTCTTTTTAATACATCACGATGTAAACTCGAATTTATAATGATTTTTTAAATTATCAATCCTTTAAATCATATTAACTTGCTTTTCTAGAATCTTTCATTGTAACCAATCATTCATAATTTTATGGTAACATTTTAAAATAGCAACCACTAATCGATTATCTAAAATTAGAATATACGTAAAGAGGGTATTTTAGTTTGAAGTTCAGGTAGACTCAAGGATTCTCATACAATATAAGTTGAGAATATGATTTACATTATCCTTATCAGTCTTTTATGCATAGATGATACGATTTATGTGTTATAGTATTAACTTTCTTCAGCATAATATATGTCTTATTTTATAATATTGTAGATGATAGTTCAAGAATACCTAATACCTAACTTCAGTTTAATTACTTGATTACTCATTCAATCTACCTTTTAGAATTCACATATGTTAAAGAAAGATTTGGTGAACACATTATTTCCTTGGGTTGTCTTTACTAATAACTCCTTTTAGCTTTTAATATAATTATCATCGACATTAAACTTTTCAGCCTTGAGCTCTAGTTTTCTTATCTCATCTCTATTTTACAAAATAATAGAGGCGATTACATGTGTGGAAAGATATCTTGCATTTGTCTGACTTCTTATACATAGAACTAAATGTTTTATATTTAAACATTCTTTCAAGACTTGAACATTCAACATGAAATTAAGTATTCTTGTATTTCTAAACTTGAATTTTTATCTAAAATTCATTCTAGAAATTTAAATTTAATACTCAATTAAACATATATTACGTCATATACTAAATGAAAAATAAAACATCATCATTGATAAAAAGTGTTTTGAATATTCACGTAGAGATAATAAAATAAAAATAAAATTTAAGTCCTATGCAATCCTATTGACCTAGCATACATTGAAAAAGCATATTTAAGAATCAACTTTGTTAAAGGATTTATAATCACTTGTAGGAGTTCAGTATTCGGTTGATATCTACTAATTATTCTAACAATAAAGCATATATCTAGTCTTGTTCACATCATAGTATATGTAAGATTATTGATTGCACTAGATTGAAGAACTTTTTTTTAATCTCTTCCTTTTTTATGGCATATGAGGATATTGTCTATTATTTAAGTGCTTATATTTAATGATAGGTGTAATAAAATGATTTACAATTCTACATATGAAATTGTGCAAGTATCTGTTTGGTATATATGTACATGTCTATAACTAATATGATATTTTAATAACTGATTTGATATGTGCCCAATTAAGTACAATATATGACTATCAATAATGCATCACCATTATAGATAATATGTAAATGTATTTATGCCAAACATATGCTAACTTTTTAAACAAAAGTTTTATTTTTCCTCTTTGCAACACCATTTTACTTAAGGGTTTATGGAATTGTCAATTGGCTATCTATTCCTTTTCTGTAAAGTAACCTTTTAAATTGGTTAGACAAGTACTTTTGTCCCTAATTTGTTCTTAAAGCCTTTATCTACTAATCTAACTGATTCTTAACTAAATTCATATACTTTTAGAAACAATATTATGCTTCAAACTTATATGAAATGAAATAGATATAACCATGTTATGAATAGTTATTATCAAAGGTTATCAAATAAGCATCTGCGTGCCTTATCCTCACATTCATTAGGCCATAAATATACGAGATGAATTAATTGTTATGGTTTAATAGCTATTTATCCTTCACCAAATGATTTTCGTGTTATTTTGCCTATTAAACAATGTTCATAATTAGCCAATTCTACTTTATTTATGTTTCTTAAAAGACCTTATTTGACTAATAGATTTGTTTAATCTTGTTTAATATGAAAAAGTCTATCATGCCATAAATTAGAATTGATATCATAAATACTAGATGATGTAATTAAAGAAATTCTAATTTTATTTGTTTGAAAAATAACTTCTAATACCATGAAATCATTCATCATAAACTGTAAACGTAATAATCAATCCTAAGAAAAAGGTATGAGTTCATGAATTATAGTATAGCTAGTTGACACGTGTCCTCAATTCTTTTCTCAGTAGCTTACGATAATCATACAACTGCCTCACTTAGTTGATGATGCTTTGTCTTTATTTAGAAATGTGTTTTAATGTGATGTTCTCATCTTCCAAGACTCTTTCTTAAAATCAATTAAAAGATAAATCATCATCATGAATATTTAACAAAAACATTAGTTTCATAAGACAATAATCAAATAACACATTACTTTAACATATGAATGATAAACAAATTATTTGATCTTAAGAACTACTCTAATAAATACATTATTAAATAAGATGTTAATCAAATAAAAAACTTATTTGATGTTGTTAGAGTAGTGTTCTAAAGGTAATCACCTTTAGCACTTTTGTACAAACTTTGTTTTGATTAATAAAGCGAAAGACAAATTTTCATTAATTTGATGTTCATTTATTTATGAATTGATGCTGATCTTAAATTGAATTAATAAAGTCCATGATACAAAACATAGCATGAAGGAAATCATTATGGGATTATGATAATGAGATTCCTATCATGTGCAATTATTTTAGTATCTAAATTATCCCTAGTCATATGATTAATAAGATAGGACGTTATTAATCCATATAGACTAGCATATGTTATACCCATTGATTTGATCAAGTAGTGGATCTCACAAATTGTAAGCATGAGATGTTTAGAGTTAACATGTAGATGCTTACTAAGAGTTGTAAGTACATCGGATGACTCGCTATGAGATTATCATATGGATGATCTATCAAATATTAATGATTAATCTCATCATAGCAATGGTACAAATATTCTTAGACTCGAAGTACTCAAGGATATCTTGGATACTAATCCTGTGCTTTGACATTATTCCTTATTGTCTCAAGACGAGGTTATTCCTTGTTGTCTTAAGATGAGGTTATTCCTTGTTGTCTCAAGATGAGGTCGCTCATAGGATGGTGATTAGGTATGGCTATTAGTATTCGAAGGTAATTGGGTAGCCAATAAAGGATTTACCACTCCTAATAGAAGGAGATGATACCCACGACCTCTTGTCGAGGTTGTTACTCAGGAGTATTTGGCCAGAGCAGTTATGTGTCATGAAGAGAGCCTTCAATGACACATAGAGTAATGAGATTCCAAGACAAGAACTAACATCACTTGGACTAGATATGACGTAATCAATCCAGTGAGAGTTGACACATAGCCCATACTCTGAACCAAGTGGAGTATAGTATGGTGAAATGACGAATTGCATGGTAATTATCTATGGAAAGGCCAGTAATTCAGATAATTAACTATCGAAGAGTTCGTGTGTTAATCCACTTATATTCTGGTAAATTGGCATCAAGAAACCCTCCATGATTTGCTTGAATTAAGAGTTAATTCAAGTGATATGAAACCATCCATGATTTGCTCGGATTAAGAGTTAATTCAAGTGCCCAAAATAACCAAGAACCTAAGGGTCACATGCATAAAAGATTGGATGAAAAATAAAATGTGTATCGTTATTTTTAAGTAGGCCATGATTGTGGCTCATAGGCCACGGTTATGACCAAAGGCGAGGCTATCAATTAAATAGGCCATGATCGTGACCGAAGGCTCGACATATTTACATAAGTGAGTTCTTCACTTATATACACATGAGCTAACCAGTGACAAACACGCTCAAGTGAGAGAATAAGATATCTAGAAGAGTTCTGGAGTTAAAGAGAAGTGTTTTGAGTTTTGTTCATGCAATTTATGCAATTGTTGCATAAATCAAAGTGAATGCAACATAGTCTTGATCCTTCTCTCCATTAGAGCTTTTTCTTGAACTCATTTAGTATGGTGCTCTAACCACCCTTACATATTGTTTCTTCTTCATCTTTCCATGTTCTTGACTGATCAAGGAAGAGTTTGGTGTTTAAAATAATCCAAACAAGGAGAAGAATCAAGAAAGTAGGAGAATCAAAAGGTACATGTACTGTTATACCATGTTCATATAATCTGTTTATGCACGCATTTAAGATTCTAGCTCTTTAGGATGTCATGGGGCTGGAATTTAGATTTTGACACTTCTTTTGCTTTATCGTACCTATGATGCATGAATCTATGTCTCCCCCAATAGTTGTATCAAAGCAAGGTCATGCATGTATTAGATGGTGTATTGAACATGTGCAAAATGTTTGCTGGGTTGTGACTGACATATATGTTGATTTGGAAAATTTCGTATAAATTGTAGAAAAGTTATTTTTTTTTCTGATTTTCTTTCACAGAAATGTTTATAAGGTGTTATATCTTGTTTCTGCTAAAGAAAATTGCAACTGAATGTCATTTGCAATTTTATTTTGAATTAATATCCAGTTTGTTCATATGTTGGTTTCTGGGACTTTTTGAAAAACTAAATGCATATGCTGATTTTTGAAATTTTTGTAATAATTCTGTAAAAATTGTTTTTTTTGGTTTTCTTTCACAGAAATGTTTGTAAGGTGTTATATCATGTTTTTTCTAAAAAAAAATGCAATTGAATGTCATTTTCTATTTTATTATAAATTTAGTTTCAGCCTGATGCATGTATGAAGTTTGGATAAATTCTAAAATATGATGAACATGCATGCATGTCAATTTCATATTAAATTTTATTTAAAAAAATTTAATGAATTTTCTGCATGGACATACAAGATAAGATGTTTCCACGTGTATGAGATACATTACACTTGTTGTTAAAGTGATTATCTTATGCATGCATAATGTAAAGTATGACTAATGTTAGAAGTAATATGAAAAGTGTCATAGACATGTGATATGCTGGCTAATTCCACTATCTTAATAAATAATTCCTAGGAATTAGTCTCTAGAATATTTTATTAGACATATTTAGAATGTGTATAAGACTCTGGAATTTTTCCAGAATTAAATGAAACTGATTCAATTAATAAATCAAGTCAAAGCCAACACTGGTTAGCTTTTTGAAAGCTTATGGAGTTGACTTGTTTAATGACTTATGATGTATGTGTTTCGCTTATAAGACCTTAATAAAGTTTTTATGAGATAAGAAGTGTATTATTTTGATGCTAGTAGCAAGCTAAGTGCATGTGCTTGAAATTAAGGTTCCGGAAATTTTTTGGACATTGAATCGATTTTTTTAGCATCTACTAGGTTAACTTATTTATCTTGATGATTTTGGCCGTCAAGATAAATTTTCTACATAAATTTGAGATGACCTAGGGATATTATAGATGACTAATTAATGTTCGGAAATTTCCCTAGGAATTAATTTAGAATTAATCCAAGTAAAGCATACCATTTCTAGTGTGACTAGAGAAAGGCTTATGTACTAGAATTAAAGTGTTTAATTTGGACATCAAAATAATTGAATTCTATGGTTCCTAACTGAATCGCGTTCATAATTCGAATTAGTGCAGACTAACATTAGTACTCAATTCGGTTCAAGAGTTGAATCGAATCACGAATTTTAGATGCATAGTCAAGTCACAACCTAAATTGAACCTCCTTTGTGTGATATATGCATTAGATGCATTTTAACGATGGTTATGGACATAGGCTCAATTTAGTTGAGTTGTCAATAATCTGTATATATATGTGTGTGTGTGTGTGTGAGTGAGAGAGAGAGAGAGAGAGAGATGTATATATACAATATCATCCAAGTATTGATGAGACCAAAGAATTAATCCCTCAACCGAGCTTATATCTTCCATCAATATAGAAAGAACTAGAGTTTTTTCAGAGTTGGGTTGTTGGGAAAACCCAACGCCACTATACAAGAATATGTTCAAACTATGGAAATTAGATTTCAGACTAATGGATTGGTCCTAACTAGAAGCTTTGATTTGTTGGGCAAACCTAAGATCAACGTGGATAGAGGCGACATTGGGTTGTATACATAAGATGTATGTGAATCAAGAGTTGATAACCCAATGAGTGTGTTAAATCAATAGTTATTGTCACAAATTGATAGTTGCATAACTAAATGCAATTGGTATGAATGATATCTATCGATTGACCTAAGGTGACTTGTTAGACAAACCAAGGTCATTCTTAGTAATATTGGATATCGTCCCATTAGGAAAAGTATAAGTTTTCTCGAATTCGTAGTGAGAGTTATGGATTTGAATAAAAATAGTGGGACCCATAATGCATGTGATTAAAGTCCTTATCGATATGCATTAGTGTACATTCTAACACTTTCTCTCATTCTTCTAGGTTATTGAATCGCCACGATGTCTTCATCCATTGTGAACCTACGCTCTCTATTAGACTCTAACAAACTCACGGGACCAAACTTCTTAAATTGGTTGCAGAATTTGAGAATTGTCCTCAAATTTGAGAGATTAGGATATGTCTTTGATGAACCACTTCCTGGTCCTCCTACTACTGATCTAATGATAACCTAAGTGCAGATCAATCTTAGAAAAAATGGTGGCACTATACAATTCGTCAAGTAATTCATCGACAGTCAATATAGGAGACTTGTCCTGAATGTGATAGCATTAAGGACCCTATAATCCATGAAAAAATGACAAGTTTTGTCTTTTTTTTCGGACCAGTAAAACAGGGGAGGAGTATGGATTTATGATAGGTTGGTTAATTCCATCTTGAAGCATGTCAGAAATTAATTGGGTTAAGGTTTTTTCTAGTAATGAGGATAATGGTAAGGCTTAACATTGACTGGTTGTCTATTAGTTTGGAGGTGAATTTCTTCGTCATGTGGTCGTAAGGGGATAAGGATGTAGGGGAAAAAGGGTGAACAAATTGATATAAGATGGATTGGGGATTTGGGTGAGTTGTGGGGCTGGGGTTTGGTAGAGTAGGTGCTGGGGGTGTGGGTCATATGATAGAGCATATAGAGATTGTAACATCCCGTTACCGATGTGAGGGCTAATCGGTAATTTGGATGGCTTGAGCAGTGAGTGCATTCATGACTGA
>JAOTIZ010000202.1:4206111-4218379 GCA_027123425.1 Erythroxylum panamense | reverse complement strand
AAGGCCCAACTAACACATTAAATTTCATTAACTCTTCACCTAACTCCTTAATGCTATCATATACTAATTAATGTCAAGTTAATTAATGCTAACATAACTTACTTAATTAAGCTAATCATGCTTAATTTTAAAAAAAAATTTGGGGCTAACAGTTAGAATTGGTTAATGGAACAGCAGATCTCGTCCTTCAATATTTAGGATTTTGCATTCGTAATAAAAGATGATCCATATAAGAATTGGATAGTTATGGTATGACAAACACTAACTTATAAATTTTTCAGGTTCGGTTGTGGCTGGAGCCTAAAAATTTATTTCAGGTTTGAGATTAAGTTTTGATTTATTACCATTATTACAAATTGTTTTAAAGAAAAATAAAAATAAAAACGAAAACAATTAACTTTGTTTATTTAAGTATTGAATTTGAACCTATTGTTGAATCAACGACTGATAAGTAACTCTTCTATTTGAAAAACTTGTTGAGATCGAATATGATAACTATGATAGATAAAGTATCCGAAGGAACTAGTCTAGTTGGTAATGGAATGAGAGTCCTTCAGCAGTCAATTTGGATTTGATTTTGTTGAAGGCTACTTCAAAAACAAAATTTTAAATAGTATAAGAGAACATACTCTTAAGATTTGTTTTGATAAAATAATATGTAACTATTCTCATAATATATACCTTGGACATATAATTGTTACAGGCTCCTAGCAGACAAGGATGGCAATGGCCAACGTATGGACTATTCTCGGTTATTTTTTTTTAAAATTAAAAGTATAAAATAATATAGTTGCTTAAGTTTAGACATGTCCGAAACTTAACCCTTTTAAGCAAAATATCTAAGTCTGAGCCCATGAGCCAACTTATTGCCATCCTTACTAGCAGATAGTTAAATTTTCGATGGTTCTCATATTGATATTGTTTCACAAAGAATTATTATCTAAATTAAAGTTCTATATTAACATTGAGAAAGAGATATATAATAATGGTGGCGTTAAAGTAATTAAAATTAATTTTATCTAAATTATCTTGACATGTCATATAAAAGTACTTTAAACAATATTGACTATAATAATCATAAAAAATTATCAAAATAATACTCATATAATTGCGTCTATTGATTTAGTCATTTAATCCATCCAAACAATGTAACACTATATATGAATAATAAAATAGATGAACTAAAGTTAAAATTAAATTATAATTTTTTATAGTTCTAGTTAAAATTAATCTATTTTTTTTTTCATTTTATAGGTCCCTTTGTCCATTCAAAGTATATTTTCAACATTAAAACTCCATTTTATCACAATATTCTTATCAAATTAATCTTATAATTTTAACTAATTTGGTTTCCAATGTTTTGATTCATTTTTATCATGGATGCTTCAATTTATTTATTTATCATATCACAATTATTCACCTACATATAATGTTAGTTTAAATTTTCTTAAAGTTACCATATGTAACTTAATTTTCTTTCTAATTAATCTTTTAATGATATTTACTAAAATTTATCATCAAATTAGTAAGAGTTAAGGATGTTAAATGATGTAAATTTTTTAATTTAGTTTAATAGTAATATTTATAAATAAACTTTGAAAAAGTTTATTCATTGTAACTGTTCCAATAAAGTTTAAATTAATTTTAAAAAAGTATAGTTGATTTTTAACTAAGACTCTAATTTCATGTATGAAATAATCCTATTTTAAAAGGATTTTATCTATGAAATACACTTGAAACATGTTACATGAATAGCTTAAAATGACAATAGTACAAGTGAGTTTTCGAATAGCCCACATTATACTTTTACTAGAAATGCATCAATGTTCCAATGTTAAATCATGAGAATACATGAGAGCTCTCCCAATCATTGATCTTAAAGATTTTAGCATAGACAATAACCGAGCTTGAGAAACAAGTATACTTTAAAAAATGCAGCCCACCTCACAGGATTCCATATCATATTGGTTCGTGTGATAGCAAATTGAAATTACCAATGATCTACTTAGCCTAAAGTTTTAAGATTACTTTCCCTAAAGTATACTACCACAGATTGTTAATAACTCACTTTGCTTGGCATGTCTATTAGCAACACATAAACGTGATTCTGAAACAAAAACAATTGAAGCGAACGCTGAGCTGTTGTGGTTTTATTTTTGGGTATAAAAACCGTTCATGTGTGTAGGGATAACATACACCTTTGCATGTCCCGACATTAATGGCGTCATTATTAATTGAGCCCCTTATAAATCACCTCCCCCACAACACTCATAAAAGAACTATAACCTACACACCTAAAGATAAATTACGATATAATTAAGATCCATGTAAATATTAACAGCTTCAGATTTTGATTTTTTTTTATAATGATAATCACATGTTTAAACCCATCTCCATGTGGTGTCTTGTGAGGTGTGAGCTGGATACACAAAGGTGTATAAGTATGTAGGTTCGGTTTGATATGTAATCCAACCTCTCAATTATTGTAAATACTTAGGACCCAAAAGGTGCCCTATGAGGAATTCCTTTTCTTCTTCTTGAATTGGAATGCGGTGGAGGTAGAGTAGGAGTCGTGTCTTTTTGTTGGCTTCTTCCTTCACGCAATTCTTCTTCCTCTTCCTTTAACTCCAATCCTCTTCCCATTCTTTCCTTTCTCCCTTCTGTTTTTTCATCCTGCAAGGTAAAGTTCGCATCTCCATTCCTCTTTATGCCTACCAACTGTAAATTTTGTGCAACATAAGTAAATATGTATGCATTTAAAATTAGAGCAAAACCAAAGCACATGTTACAATGGTATTTATTAGACCTCCCAAAGGGGAAGATTATGTGAATAGAACAGTAACGATGGTAAATCTAATCTATGTATTTTCCTATTTTGTGCAATGGCTATTGACTATACATGGTTAACCAAATCAGATAAACGAAGATGAGGATTGGTAGCAGCTAGCTAGAAATATGAAATGGGGTTCGATTGTCTTAATGATAATTAATTAAGAATTAGCGAGAGAATTGAAGATGGAAGGAAAGAAAAGACTGACCTTACAACCCAAAGAACAGAAACTAAAGGTGTCCAAGAGACTTCTACCACATATCTCGCACAAATGAGAGCCTTTACCGGTGCTACTGTTGCTGCTCTTGGGCTGTGGTCTCTCATTTAGGAAAAGAACTCTCGCGCTGTTTATAACGTAAGTCTGAACCCCACTAATGTCCAAAACCTTCTGAATCTCAGCAACCCTAACAACATCATGATACGACGACCGTCTGATCTGTAAACAGACCCGTTTTCAGAGATGTATCATCACAGAGAAAGAGCACAAAGAAGGAGAAGAATAAAGAAAGAAGCCTACTTGAAGAACATAATGGTCTTTGTGGGTTGAAGATCGGCAATAAAAGCAGAAAGCATCGTCCATATCGTCGGAGTTGCAATCGATACAGAACAAGTTGCACTCGGAACGAGGAGCATCTTGGTGTCTGGGACAAAGGTTGAAGAATGCTGCCCCTAACAATGACTCTAACCATGGTGGCACTAGCATTCCTCCCTCCTGCAACTCTCACCCACCCCACCATTGATATATACGAATAAGACATAATCTTTCTATCTATCTAGCTATCTTTAACAAAATATCATAAGCAAACAGTCAAACCACACATAAATTAAAGACTGAAACTTTTAAAGGATATGATCTCATTTTCATTACCATTTGTGAAGAAAAAAAGGACAATGCAGGAGGTGGATCAGTTAGCTTCTTCGATCTTTATCGAGTAGGTGAGATAGAGAAGGAGAGAGGAAATGGGGGTTGGGGGAACAACGAAGGAGAAACATAAGTTTCATCAACATAAAGCAGCTTACAAGAGGACAAGTTTATATTTATATCTAAAAGGGTCTATGTAACTAACGGTTAGGATTGCTTAGCATGTTAGGTTCAAGTGCTATTGGACCGCTGGATTAGAAGAGAGATATGATGTGTAGCTTAATTTATTTTATATATATACATATTGAGTTTGGAGTTGCCCCAATTATTTTTCTTCTTGCTTTGTTTTTATTGTTAAGGTACACAAAGGCGGCAATGTATTGTAAGTAGGTAGGTTAATTAATTGATAATCTATTAAAAGTTGGAAATTAATAGCTTAATTAGACATATAGAAGGAGAAGAGAATGGAAAAGATTTTCCAAATTCGTTCCCTTGCTGTTTTAAAAGTATAAGTAGATTGATTAAATTACATTAACTTTAAATTCGATAACGAACTTTTAAAAAGATTAACGAAATTTTAACTTTAACTAACGAACTTTTAAATCGACTAGCGTAAATTAGTCTAATGAAATTGGAAGTGAATTGATAAGAATCCCTAACCAAAACTATGGATTCAGTTTTGAGCCTATAATGGACAAAAATTAGTAAAGGAAAGGGAAAAACAACAAGAGACAGGACCACATTTGCTGTTCTCCATACACATGCGCTACATTTGTGTTGTGGTGCTGATAGCTACGGTTTTTCTCACTCTTTTGATGATATATATTACATTACTAAAAAGTAATAACATACTATTCCAAGTATACTAAGTGTCAAAATGTAAATTTAGGAGTTTATTCTCATCTACAATTGGTCGATATGTTAAATTTTCATTTTTTTAAACTTAATTGTGATAGTAAGTAAGACTTAATTTATGACTAATTAGAAAATCCTTTTTGTCCTAAAAACTTTTATATGTTCTGATGTGAGAAATGCTTCATTCTTATTTACAAAGGCTATTTAACTTAGTGAATATGAAGAAGCTGCGAATGTGAAAGCACAGTAGTAAAGCTTACAACTCTTAATTAAATATACAGAATAAGGATTCACAATTTCTTTTCTTTTGTATGTTATGGAGTAAGTGTTTAACATTCCTTTCCTTCTCTTTACGCTTTAAGCTTCGATTAAATATTCAAAAAGAAAATATTTATGTTGCCCTAAGTATATGTGATCTCAAAGTTAAATTTACTGGCTGTCTTCGTGGGTGGTCTAAGATGTATCTTTTTGTTAGAAAACAATTGATTTTCATTCCAATCAAATCATACATGACATTAAGTAGTATCCAAGCTATAACTAATCACTAATCTTTCTAAGTGCACGTTTGGTTGAGCTTTTATCAGTAGAGCTTTTATCAGTACAGCTTTTGTCAGTAGAGCTTTTCTGATAAGAGCTTTTTTAAAAAGTCAGTTTAACTGTTTGGCTGTCAATTAATTGCGTATACTGGTCAAAAGAAGATCATAAGTACATAACACTTAAGGCTTGTAACTATTTTGAAATTTCGTTTACAAGAGTAATACACGTCCGTTTCAATTTGTTTTTTGCCATATAGTAATTGATAGACATATTTTATGAAATGATAATAACAAACTAATATATCAAAATTCTATGGTACATTTGGAATGAAAGTATATTGAAAAGAGAAATTTCAGTTATGCCTTTGATTTTTTTCGTATTTAGGGCAGTGCAATGTTTCATAAACTTAAAATAGGCAAAGAACTATATGAATTGATGATAAAGAAGTATTTCGGTGATAAAAGTCTATCTAAAATTACTTGAACATTTTCGTGTAATATGCCTAGAAAAAGATGTGCATTATACATAATAACGCACAAGGGAAGTTCTCCCGATTTGCGTAAAATCATGTGAGCTTGCTTATCATGAACTCAAAAGCGTATTTACATATAAGGACTTGCAGGTTCACTACAAGGAAATTTAAGCACTTTATTTTTTATTATCAACTTGTTAAGTTGTTATTACTGTTTCATTGTGACACTTCGTTTATATATGCAAAAAAAAAAAGAGTCTAATTAAATTGATTTGTTTAACTTTGAGATTAGTGTATATTGGTTCCCAAACTTTTATTAAATTAACCTAAAACTTTATAGAATTTTCTCTTCTGATTCTCGTTTCGCCTGCGCAATTTGTTTGTAGTCGACGCTCTAATTGTTTTAGTAACATCACAAATTGTGATTAGTTTTTATGCCTCATAGGTATTCATAGTTTTATGAAAGGATGTTGTGTTTTTAATGAATCCTTAAGCTCTCCTTCGCTAAAACTTTCAGCACAAAGCTTATGTTTGATGTTATTGAGGAAATGTAAACTCTTTTGAATTATCTTTCTATTTTATTAAAGCATTGGATGAAATAAATGATGAAACTACATTTCATGCGTATTATGTCTTTAATCCAAGAAAGCCTTTTTGGTTACATTACTTGCCATTAATATATTTATGAAAGCTAAGGCAAAGCAATATGTTGTGGGATCATACTATTGTCCTTTATTAACATCTAAGTTTATATTCATTTTTGACACGAAGATGATTATGTTCATATTTTTTACATGAAGATGATTTTTATAGTATCAGAAAATTTTCTTTTCGTATACTTGAGTGTATTGAAATGAGATTGATGTATTATTGCTTGAATAATTTGACACAGTGAAGATCTACAGCTTGGAGAAAGAAATAGTTTCCAAATCTTCTAGTTTTAGATCTATAAGGAGATGATAGTAACTTTACATTTATATTTGCATGCAAAAGGTAGCGTCTCATATTGATAATTATATATATGTTTGTTTATGTAAACTTACTATTTATTCTTATTGGTTTATATTTTTATTTTGATTTTCTTAATATGATTAAAGGCAGTGACGAAGTCAGAAATTTAAGATAGGAGGGCCTAAATATTTTTTTTTTTAAATTTTGGAAGCCCAATGCACCACTAACCTCTAAATAATTTCGTTCTTGTGTGTGTGTGTGTGTATATATATATATATATATATACATACATATATATATATATAATATTTAATTTTTTAAATTTTAGGGGGGGCCAGTGCACCACTAAGCCCCCTGTATCTCCGTCCCTGATTAAAGGATTGTTATTGAATAATACGCATAGAATGTCTAAACACATGTATGCTAATTGAAGATAAAGATGAAATAAAGATCATCTAAAGTTTCAATTTTAGAGGATGACCAAGGTAATTTTTGTGCATGATTTCAATGATCAATTGCATGTGCTAAATGAATTGAAATCATATTGATGTTGAAGTTTTAAGGCATTATCCCAAGGAGATATGGTGCAAAGCATATTTTAGTATCCATACTAAATAAGATTGTGTAGATTTTAACATAAGTGAGACTTTCAATAGTTAGACCTTGGGGTCAAAGATTAAGTCTAAATGAATATACTGATAAATGTTATAGTAATGAAAGATACATTCAAACAAACAAGTATTACATATGCACATGAAATGATTAGATAAGAGAATTTTGAAGATTAGAAAAGTATTCAAACAATGGTGTGAGAAAACGGAAAAGACATAATGAGAGTAACACATAAAGGCAGGAGTAGAGGTTGGTAGATATAGAGTATACTTCAATAAATCAAATGACTCAATTGAATACTATGTATTGAATTGTGTTATATTATGATATTGAAAGTATATAAACACTAAATAATCATTATTATTGTCATATATAAATAATAAGCAGAAAATATCCAAATAATGAAGTTGGACACTTCATAAAGATCCGTTATTATTTGAATCTAATTCTTAAGTTAAACTCTAGTTAAACTAGATTTTGAACTTGTAATAAACTCTATTATTACTTATATCATTTCGGACTTAAGTGCCTGTTTGGATGAGCTTATGTTAGTAGAGCTTTTATCAGTAGAGCTTTTCTGAGAAGAGCTTTTTTAAAAAGCTAGTTGACTGTTTGGCTGTCAATTAAAAAAACAGCTTTTTAAAAAGAGCTTCATGCAGTAGATTGTTTGGCAACATAAAAATAAAAAGCACTTTTATTAATTTTAACTATATTTTATTTTATAATAAAATTATTTATGTATATAAATAATATTCAAAGTATACTAAACAATATGCAAATTAAGTACAATATATTATATTTACGAATACTTATTTTTTGGATAACCATCTTGTAGGAAATTATAGATAACCATCTTATAGGAAATTATTTAAAGAGATGTCTCATTTTTTTTGTAGGAAATAAAATTAGTATGAAAAATAAATATTAAAACATGTAAAAAAGTTAAATAATATTATAATCCCAAAATAAATATTCAAGCTAAATAAAACTGGACATTTGACGTAAAATTTTCTACAAAAATTTTGATTAAAATTTTAAAACTTCTATCATTCCACTCCACTTTAACCCTTTTTTTCAATTTATCCCCACCTTGAATATCTTGACTTGGATTTGGCATTTTCTATCAACAAAAAATGATCCAGAAAACATATAACAATTAATTTAGAAAGTATAAGAATGCTATAGACAAAAGCATAATAAGCATTAAATGTTTTGTGAACTCAATATTAAAAGCATAACAAGAATGACATAGACAAAAACATAATAAGCATAACAAAATGGACTGCTAGTTTCCTCAGTAAGTGTCATGGTGTTTAATAACAAATTACGATCAATGTGACAATTTGTTTTATAGTGTCACGGTACAATTTAACTATGATCTACAAGATGGTGCAGCTGGACTAAGGGCACGGAAGTATGTGAGATCTGCAAGAAGTATCGATGTACTAAGGGCACAGAAACCTCACTTGCCTCAAGCTTCAGTAGACATGTCTGTCACGAAAAGCAACAGGTCATTTTCGTAGTCTATTCTCAGTTTTCAATAAAGAAATGGTCATTTCCTTAAATGTCTGATAATCAATTAAGCGTTAGCTCTGATGATCCCAACAGCTTCAGAACTATATTGTTTACATTGGAAGTTCATTGAAGGATAGAGGAGAAGCCACTGAAGTTTCATAATCAGCTCATTTGCAGTTATTGTCGTCCATCATACCCAGGTAATTATTAATTATCATCTCCAATGTTTCTTTTATCATTCTTATAATAATATGCAGTTCTTTTTTCTGGACAGCCATGAATGTGAAAGAATAACTCTAGTCCATCATGTCAATCATGCTTTCAGAGGTTTCTCTGTCATACTCATACCTACACAAAAAGAAGCATCTCTATTATCTGGTAATCATTCTTCATTTCAACTTCCCTTTAAGTTTCTTCAAAAGCATAAACAACTATGCAGTAAACAAATATCTTATTATAAAATGATAAAGCAACCGACTTTCATACCCTATAACGTAAATGAGTTCATATATATTTTGTATCCAAGAACATGCATCTTGATCACATTTTAAACATATTCTCAGTTGCTTTTAGTTTTGCAACTGGGGTGGGAGAAACTTTATACTTGGAAACAAATAGTGGATGAAGAAAACTCAAGAGTTAAAATGTTAACACAAGTACAAAAAGAACTGAGGAAGAAGTCTTCTTTTATTGACTATATAGATGCAAAAAAACTAAAACGTTTGACAGTGGCATCTCAAGCATAAAGGCCTAATTCCAGTTAAACCATAATTGCCTAATTCCAGGAATTTAATTCCTACATAAGAGATGGATAAAAATCATGGTCTGGAGATGCAAGTGTGTTAATCTCTGGGTCTCTTTCATGTTGGAAGAAGACAATCTCACATTAAATGTCAAGAAATCCCCTTTTACGAATTCACATAGAAAAGCAACAACAAAAGGAAGGGACATTAACATTTCTTTTCTATCAATTATGTACGTATCATGAGAAAATCTCCTGTTAATTATATAAACGGTTGGAGGTCTGTTTGCATTTGATTTTTCATATTAAATGATGTTAAATATAAAACCTTGTATCTTTATTTTTTAAAAAAATAAAAAAGGACATACAGAGGCTTTATCAATGTTCCCAGATCCTCTCTTAAAAAGCCTAACAGAACTTTCAGCCAAGATTCAACAGTGGTAAAAATCTTACAATCCTCTATACCTTTTGTGGACATTTTTCTATCTCTACTCAAACGTGCTTGGAATATAATACAAGAATCTCTATAATACAAATTCTAGGCAGGGTTTGAAACAATTAAAATTTTCTCTACGGCTTGCCATAATCAAAAACCCAGCAATAACAGTATCGAATAATGAATCACAAGAAAAAAGACAAATGAGTTTGCTGCTGTTTGCATGCATAAGCAAAGCAAACCCATAAATCTAGGAACACAACATGTTAAACTATATCTCTACTCAAGGCTCAAGCTTCTCATTGATTCAAATCAGAAACAGAATAGACAAAGCTTCCATCCAAGGGGGTATTGCTAATCATTACAAATCACATGCCACCCATCTTCATACTTTAGACCAAAGACAAAGCAATTTAAGCTTTGTGGGTTTTTTCACGTGAAGAGCGAAATGATTAGAAGATGATTTAGAACAAAAATATTGAAGCAGAGAAGAGGTGGGAGCAGGAAACATGCAAGAAAATGAAATAAATGGAGGTATAGAAGGTAGGTAGAGATACAGGTGTGAAGGTGTAAAACCTTAAATTGCTGGAGTACTCAAAGAGGTTTCCTTTGCTTGAGAAGACGATCAGATGAGCTGCTCCTGGGTGGGTGAAACAAAGCTATAATAAATATAACAAAAAAGGAGAACATAAATTGCAGCGTAAAGGAGGAAATCGAGATCAAGAAAAAAAACACCTAACCATAAAAGGATTGGAGCAGATCGCTGAGCAGAGGCAGAGAGAAGAGAGGAATTTTGGCTTGGCTTGGAAGAGATGATTTTATAAGTTGCATGATATAAACGTAATTGACGCAAATTATAATCGTTAAAGTCTATCCGAAAAAGCTACTTTAAGGGGTTTTTTTTTCGAGCTTTAAATTTGAGCTTCTAGAAAAACTATATTTTAGTTTCTAAAAAAGCTATTTTTATTAAAAAAGTACTTTTGGATTTTACGACCAAACACTCATTTTTCCTTAAAATAGCTTTTGCGATAGAAAAAAGTACTTTTGAAGTTTCAAAAAGCCGAACCAAATAGGTGCTAAGAGGGAAGCAGAAATTAAGACGAAGCGGAAGCAGTAATCTAAGACGGAAGTAGAAAGTAAGACGAAGTTGAAGTCAACGTAAGACGAAGCTAAAGTCAAAGTGAGATGAAGTGGAAGAAAGTAAGACGAAGCGGAAGAAACTAAGAAGACAAAAAGTAAGATGAAGCGGAAACGAAACTAAGACGAAGGAACCTAAGACGAAGAAAAGTAAGACGAAGCGTAAGTGAAACTAAGATGAAGCAGAAACTAAGACGAAGCGGAAACTAAGACAAAGACTCGACACTAGCTGTTTGTTCAAAGATCAAGAAAGACGAAGAAAGAAGCAGTTATCAAGAAATAGTTATCAAGAAGGAGTTGAAGACGAAGGTTAATTGGCTATTGTGATGCTAATTACGCTGGAGATAGGATTGATAGAAAGAAGCGGAAGCAGAACTCTAAGACGGAAGCAGAAAGTAAGAAGAAGCTGAAGTCAAAATGAGACGAAGCGGAAGAAACTAAGATGAAGCGGTTGAAACTAAGACGAAGAACAACTTCGTTTGGTTCAGCTTTCGTCTTAGTTTGCTTCCGCTTGCGTCTTACTTTTGCTTAAGCTTCTGTCGTAGTTTGCTTCCTCTTTCGTCTTACTTTTGCTCTTCTGCTTTCATCTTTGTTTTGCTTCAGCTTCTGTCTTAGTTTTGCTTCAGCTTCCATCTTAGTTTGCTTCCGGTTTCGTCTTACTTTTTGTTCAACTTTCGTTTTAGTTTGCTTCTGCTTCCGTCTTACTTTTGCTTCCGCTTTCGTTTTCGTTATTATTATTAACTGTATTTATTTATGTCATTATTTATTTTTCATCATCATTATTATTATTATTAGTATCATTTAATAATAATAATAATAATAATAATTATTATTATTATTATTATGAAATTTGTTACAAAGATGGATAGTCTCGTGATATTAATGTATTTATTTAGATTATTATGATTATATTCCTTATCATTATATAAATTTGTTTGCTTTAATTTGTTTCTATTAATAATATAAAATTGGTTCTTACTATTAATATTATTATTATCCTTATTATTATTACCATTATCATTATTATTATTAAATTGTTTATTGATATTTAATTTATTATTGTAATAATTTTGTTATTATTATTATTATTGTTGTTGTTGTTGTTGTTGTTATTATTATTATTATTATTATTATTATTATTATTATTATCATCATCATCATCATCATCATTTTATTATTATTATTATTATTATCATTATTATTATTACTATTATTATTATTATTGTTATTGTTGTTGTTGTCGTTGTTGTTGTTATTGTTATACACTCAATATTGTACATGCCAGTTAATCAGACACGGTAAACAAATTTAAAAATGAT
>JAOTIZ010000202.1:4178570-4194092 GCA_027123425.1 Erythroxylum panamense | reverse complement strand
CTGGATCTATCTCCTAAAGTCTAAGGATGAAGCACTAGAAGCTTTTGTGAAGTGGCACACCTTGATGGAGAATCAAACAAGAAAGAAGCTGAAGTGTTTACGGACAGACAATGGCTTGGAGTTCTACAACAAGGAATTTGATGATTGCTATAAAGAAAAGGGAATTCAAAGACACAAAACTGTCAAAGCTACTCCTCAACAGAATGAAGTAGCTGAAAGATTGAACAAAACCCTTCTAAAGAAGACAAGATGCATGTTGCTATCCTTAAGACTATCCCAAGCATTGTAGGGGGAAACCATCAAAACCGTAGCTTTCCTCATAAATAGACTGTCTCCATCTGCAAATGCGTATAAGACTCCTGAAGAGGTATGGACTGGTATTAAACCTAATTTGACTACCTTGAGACCTTTTGGATGTAGTGCTTACATCCACCAAACTGAAGGGAAGTTAGAACCTAGAGCCATAAAAGGAGTATTTCTAGGATATCCTTAAGGTACAAAAAAGATATAAGGTTTTCATCCTATAGCTAGGAGCTCACAAAACTCAATAAGTAGAGATGTGGTGTTTAGGGAAACTGAATTCCCACTGCTGAAGCATAACGATGGAGGAATGCATATTCAAGAAAATATTATTATATTGTGTTAGTTATTATTAGGGTAGGGTAAGAAATAATTGGTATTATAAAAAATTATTGAGGATATATTAGGTCGTATATATTTATTAGTTTACGTTCCAGTTTAAATTCTCTGAATCGAAAGTTTATGATTTTCACCATTTAGGATAAAATAAAACGTAATATGAAACCCTCCACTTTCTTCTCATTCTATTATAAAACCTACCACTAAACGATAAAATTATGCTACGTTCCATCCCGTTCCATTGATTGATAATGGAACAGGATGGAACGTAACACATTTCTATCTTTTGGTCAAGGATTTTATAATAAGATAGAATAGAATGAGATAGAAGTAAAGGGTTTCATATTATGTTACGTTCCATCATAAACATTGAAAATAAGAAACCTCCAATTCGAGGGGTTTAGGATGAAGTGTAAACTAATAAATACAAATTACCTAATATACTATTACTAATTTTTCGTAATACCAATTATTTCTTTTAATCCTAATTCTCTTTTTCCTAGACTCATTTATTATGATCCACAAAAATTGTATATTAATAATAATATTTTTATATTATTTCTTCTTACCCAAATAATAATATTTTTATATTATTAATAATAAAATTTATATGAATGAAAACTAGAAATATATAAAAAATTATTCTTTAATTGTTTGTATATATTTCTGTATAAATAAAAATTTAAATAAATTGTTTTTAAATATAAATAACGTGTAATAGAATAAAATAAAATTCATTAATAATAATATTTTTATATAATTAATAATAAAATAATAAAACTTTTATTATTTTAAATTAGAAAATATATAAAAAATTATTTGTCTCAATTGTGACTTTTTAATTGGACATAATTTCTGTTTTAAAATCATAGCGTTAAACTTCCTGTAACAATCATTTTAATATCATAGATATAATAATCATTTATTATACATTAAATTCTATTTCATCCATCTTCTAAACAATATTTTACTACATTATATTATAAACTCTTCCATTCTTTCAAACAATATTTTATTATACTACATTCTATTATTTTTCATTAAATTCTATTTCATTCTATTAACTAACATCAAACTATATAACGACATAACAACGACAATGATGGAAAAGGAAACAAACAGGTCATACATTGTTGAGAAGCATGTTGACGATTTGTTGGAGCTGCTGCGGAGCAGTGTTCTGTGGAAGATACAAAGAGCTCCAAGAGGCGTCCCCTCACGGTCTGCGGATTGGCACATCACGTTGTTCACTGGAGAGGCCACCTCCATCTCCATCTTCAACTTCAACATCTTCAACTGCTACTTCTTTAAGTGTATACTATTCTTTCTCCGTGATTATATAGGCATACAAACCGTGCTGGTCGAAGCTGATACGGTGGGGCCGGGGCCTGGTGCTTGGGGAATTAGGGGCTTTGGGAGGTTTTTTTTTAATCAACCCACGGATCTATCTGGAGGTGACCCGACCCATAATCCGAGCAATTGTTACTATTATAACACATGCTTGGTAGTAATGTTCTGAACGAAACTGGACGCCTAATTAAATCCATACATTATAACAAGCAAAAAAAAATCTTTCGCATTAAATGATTAAATCATATATCAATTTTTTGTTAGATATTTAAAAATTCAATAAGAACATGTGCAAAAATTCATTTTTGAGATGCAGTGATAACGTATAAATACGGAAGTAGCATGTGGTTTCTCTAAGAATAGAAGTTTATGAGTTGGCAATCTCCTTAATCCATTCCACAAGTGGATCTAAGGGAAAAACTAGAAAGTATTTAGTTTTTTAATTAACGTGGGGTGATTTTTAAATAAAAAAATCAATAACATTAAATGATTTAGTTTCACTTTTTTGTTGTTGTTGGAATTTTTAATTTTTGATTCATTTTTGCAATCTATTTATTTACCAAAATACTAAATTAGTTACATTTTTATTATTTTCAATAAAACATAAAAACAAGCTAATTTATTTTAATCTCTTATTAAATATTTATTTAAAATTAATAATCAAATAGCTAACAAAATTGTAAAAATAATGTGTATCATTGAATGAATTAAAAATGAAAAAACTTAAAAATTTTAGTTTCTAAAAAGAATATGCATTACATTACTTATAAAATTTTGTACTTTTAAAATATAATATTAAATTAATTAAATTTTCAGAAATTTTAACATAATTTTCATTTCGAGCATTTATTATTGATTAATTGAAGTATAATGGTCTTAAAATTTTCTTATTATTTAGTATTAAGTAATTAATTACTAATAGATAATGAAATCAGCTTCACATAGAAAACGAAAATAAAAAAACGAAAGGTAATTGTATGATTGTATTAATTATAAAAACATGTTGAAACTGAAATTAAAAATTCAATTAAAACAAGATCTTTCAATAAATTGAAAAATAAAATTAGAAATCATCTTGTAAGGAAGTCGGAAGAAATGACCACTAAAGAGAAGCTTCTCTCAACAATTTCACACTTAAGATCAGAGATACATATATGAGACCCTGCCAATAAGACGGAGATATATGTTAGTATGCTGCTTTGGTGTTGTTGAAAAAAAAAAAGATTTTAAGAATGGATTAGTTTAAAGTAATATTTTAAAAATGTGATCGAAAGTTAAACCGATAAGACAATAAATTTAAGATTTAAAAGATCCAACCGGTATTAGATCGCCGCAAAAATGACTAAAAATTGAATAAAACTGGAGAGTTTAAAATATGATCGAAAGATATTGTTTTTTCCGATTAAAAAATTTGAAGTTATTTGACAAAAAGAAATTATTAAGTAAAAATTTATTTATTTATTTTAATTTATAAGAACTTATTAATTTATGAAAATCGATTAATTAATTAATAAACTGTTCGATTTTTAACAATAAGAGTTATTAAAATAAATAAAACTAAAAAATTAAAAATTAAACAAAAAAATTGACATTGTCAAGATTTTATGAATCGGTTGAGTTTTTTTAATTATTATTTTAAAGCTTATTATTGATTTGAGCAACTATATCAAACATTACAAATTATTAACCTTCTTGATTATTAATATCTGTCTTTTTTTCTAACCATTAACATTTATAAACTATACTTTAGAGTATGTTATATTTCGTTATATTTTAGTTTTAAAATATTTTTTAAAAAAGTTGAGGTATATTTTATTTTTATTTATTTATATATTTATTGTAATTTTATTTACATAATGATTTAACGTGTCAGTTTTACTTATTTACTCTTTTAACCTACGTCATCTTTTTATTGTCACATTTATATGTGGATCTACTGAAAATAACCTCTCAATTATATAACGATAAGAGTTTGGGACGTTAGTGTAATTAGGATGACTTAAGAGCCTGTATATCTTTGGCAGGGAATAGACAAGTACAGAGAGGAAGTTTCAGTTATCAGTAAGTTTACTTCTCATACTCTTTGGGATAAGTTAGTATCATGATCTTCCCCTGGAAAAGATTATTATCGATAGATTTTACCAGATATTATATTCAAGTCCTTTTCCTGCCATAACGTGCAGGACCATAAAGAATATTGCAAAGAAGGAAACTTGCTTCTTCTTAGTAACTAATCTACTCCATTTCTCTTAGGAATTGAGCCATTACCTCTTTAATGGAGATCTCACTTTTTGGTCAATTCTTTTTCGCAAAGAAACTAAAGTCAGTTTAGAGCCAATCATAAGTTGAAACTGTAGAGAGGGTCTCCGGTCTTTTGCAGGACTTGGAAATGGAAAAGTTTCATTACCTTTTCGTTTTTTGTCTTTTCTTCTCAGTTTCTCTGTTTCATCGAGCAAATGCCATGTCTAGTGGAAGTAAAGATGGATCAGAAGAATGGGGATATGTTCAAGTCCGACCCAGTAAGCAAAATGTTTCATAACTTGCTAGTTTTATAAATGTTTCCCCTCTTATATTCATGTTTTAGAACGCAGAATTTGATTGCCTGAATCTTACTGCTATTGGCACCTATTTTTGTCTTGGCCGGATTGTATTGGCAGAAGCGCACATGTTTTGGTGGCTTTACAAGAGCCCTAACAGAGTTCATCATTCCTTCAAGCCATGGCCAACCATTCTTTGGCTGCAGGGAGGACCTGTTAGTACTAAACTCGTGCTTCAAATCAACCTTAAACTAGTTTCCTGCAGTGATAATTTATACGTTTAAGAAGGAAATCTTCCTTTGCGTTATTGTTTTTCTGGAAAATGCAGGGATCATCAGGTGTTGGGATAGGAAATTTTGAAGAGATTGGGCCACTGGACTCAAATTTGAAGCATCGAAATTCGACATGGCTGCAAGTGGCTGATCTCCTGTTTGTGGTATTAAAGCTGAACGATGAATCTGTTCTGAAACAATCTCATTAATGGAAGTCTTCTACTCTGATCTCTGATGATATGAAACTTCTGTGAAAAAAAAAAACAAAATGGTAGGACAATCCAGTTGGAACAGGATACAGCTTTGTGGAAGGCAATGATCTCTACGTGAAAACTGATGAAGAGGCAGCAACTGACTTAACTACATTTCTGAAGAAGTTATTCAACAGAAATAAGAGTCTGCAAGAAAGTCCTCTTTATATTGTAGCAGAGTCTTATGGGGGGAAATATGCAGTCACTCTTGCATTGTCAGCTCTTAAAGCCATTGAAGCCGGGAAATTGAAGCTTAAACTTGGGGGTATCTTCTTGTAGATTCATTCTGATATTAACACCAATTTCCTTTAACACATGAAAACAAGTTTCTGAAATATACATTCCAAATCTAGGAGTGGCAATTGGGAATAGCTGGATCTCATCGGAAGATTTTGTTGTAAGTGGTCTCGCTCTTTATCTTTGCGTCTGTATGGCATTGGTTGTATTGATATCATGCTTAAATATTTCCAGCTTTCATGGGGTCCTCTCCTAAAAGATGTCTCGAGGCTTGACAATAATGGTCTCGACAAGTCCAATAGGTTTATCTTACTCTCTTCTTCCACCATCTTGGTGTATTTAACCCTAAAAAGGCATGTCTTCTTTTCAGTTCCTAACATACAGGAAATCCATTTTACTCTTCACAGTATAGCTCAGAAAATTAAACAGCAAATAAGAGATGGTCTTTATGCCAATGCTTCGCAAACTTGGGCTGAACTCCAAGTTGCCATTATCGCAAACAGTAATAATGTGGTAATTTGCATGCCATGTTATTTCTCAAACTATGAATTTGCTGTTCTAGTTCCTCAAACAATTCCTATATTTCTTGTCAGAATATGGAATATAGTTGTTGACAGATGATTGGGTTGAACTTGTAGGATTTCTATAATTTTCTGTTAGACGCGGTAATGAATGCCGCAGCTTCAACAACAGAAGAATCATCACCAAGAACTGCAATGAGAAAATACTCTACATACCTGAGGTCCCTTCCTGGTGATGTTAATGGAGATCCTTTAATGGATGGAATTATCAGAAAGAAGCTCAAGATTATCCCAGATAATGTCATGTAACATTTCTCATATCCCATCTAGATCCAGTTCATATCCTGATAGATAGAAAGTAGTAAATCTAAATTGAACTAGAGTTTCTTGTGAACAGATGGGGACAACAGTCTTCTGATGTTTTTGATGCATTGTCACGGGACTTTATGAAGCCAAGAATTAATGAGGTAATGCATCTTGCAGTAGAAATCCCAGAAACCTAAGGTCTGCTCAATTTAGATTTCTTCTTACGAATTTCTAAATTCATCTTGTAAATAATTTGTTCACTGCTGCAGGTTGATGAGCTCCTAGCCAAAGGGGTGAATGTGACTGTGTATAATGGACAGGTACTGATTTTTTCTCCATTGTACTCTTTTATCAATTATCATTTCATTGTCATAGAACTAATAGGACAGCCAAGACCATGAAGTATGGGTTGGAATCCCTCCATGTCTGGACCACCCACTTGCATGAAACCTTCCATCTCTTTTGAAGCATTGTTAATTTGTCCAGATATGACATTTATCAGAACTAAAATACTTATCCTTATCAAAAAGCTGTATTTGAATTAAAAAAAAGGTACAATCCTGTCAAGTGCACTTGCAAGAATACAGTCAATATTCAATAGTTTATTCCGAAAAATAATAAATACTGGTTCAGCTAGAACCAAAGGGGACAAAACTCAATAGTGCGGATCCACTCAAACTAAATACAATTTTGAAAACCTTTAATTAGCCACATCACTTCATTTTCTGGTAGCTTGACGTCATCTGCTCAACAAAGGGGACTGAGGCATGGGTTGAAAAGCTCGAGTAAGTGTATTTCGCTACTTTTTTCTCCCTGGATTTGCCGTCAACAGTTGAATTTTGTGTAAAAAATTGGAAGTTTCTCTCTCTTTTCTTGTTTTCAGGTGGGAAGGACTGCAGAACTTTCTGAACACAAAGAGAAGGCCATTATACTGTGGTGAAGATGGAGGGGTGACAAAAGGGTTCACCAAATCCTACAAGAATCTACAGTTCTATTGGATTCTGGGAGCTGGACATTTTGTAAGTGAAACAAAAACACCTCTACGCCAACAACTCCTTTATCAACTGAAAAAAGAAATCATGATTATATAATTATCACAGAGGTTAAAATTTGCTAAAAAGGTTTAGGAACTTTTAAGAACTTTTTCCAGATCTGACCTTTAGTTACAGCATCGTTTTAACTGCGAAACAAAATAATAATGAAACAAAAACAGAGAATCATCCATAAATGAAGAAACGATATATTGTAGCAGTACCAACACCTACCTTCTGTTACTTATAAATAATACCCAAGAGGAGAGGCGTCAGAGGGGGAAAGTGCAGGGCAGAATGGTAGTTCACTCGCATGGATGTGACGTACAATAGATTTTGGATAAAGGGTTGAAAGGGGAACAGAGTGCTGCAGTGCAGAAGTTTCTCTGCCACTGATTCTCTGACAAAGTCCAATATCACCATTTCCGCTATCCCTTTCAACCCACATAAGTGTTATTTATTTTATCCAAGTAGTTACGTGAGCAGAGAAACTTTTGCAGACTCGTGTGATGTTAATTTAAAAAGTCCACACCACACACTGAAAAGAAGAAGCTGACGTAAGGATCATCTAATTCAATCTAATTTTATATTATTTAATTATGTCCTATAAATTTCAGTCATTTATTTATGTATGTCTTACGTAAGTATCGTATAAATAAATAAAAGTTTCGTATAAATGAATGACTGAAATTTATGAAACAAAATAAGACGTCATAAAATCAAACAGAAGATCCTGACCCACCCGGGCTGAATCTAAGAAGTAACTGTTAACGTTCTTGTTTTTTAATACATCTGCAACTTTTTTTTTTCCTTTTCTTTGATTATCCAATGCAATCAATGCAATGCAGGTGCCAGTAGACGAGCCGTGCATTTCATTACAAATGATCGGTGACATAACAAACTCACCAGCAATTACGATCCACCATTAAAAAGCATGTACAACAAACAGTTCTGAATCACAGAAACGCTTTGTTTCTATGCTTTTGCTCTCGGATTTCTCTTCCTCTAGTTTTAGGTCTAGTTTTGATTCTTTAGCTCCTTTTTCTCTTATTTTTTTAATTATCCTCCTAATAATAAAATCATTCCTACGTTGTTTTGTAACCATTCAAATTATGTTCTTATTTAATAATAATAACCATTGAAACGATGAACAATGCAATAAGACCTTGCAAACTGAATGTCTAGAATAGCTGCAAAAGCTAAGTTCGATATCTTGTGAACTGAATGTATAAATTTTGTTAATGATGACAACAACAACAAAGCAACAGCACATGGATGTGGTTCAAACCTTAGTAAGCCTGCCATGACTCAGTGAAGAAGAAGTCAGGAAGTTTGGGAGCAGTTGGCATGTAATAACTTCCC
This sequence comes from Erythroxylum panamense, assembly GCA_027123425.1. Lineage (NCBI taxonomy): Eukaryota > Viridiplantae > Streptophyta > Magnoliopsida > Malpighiales > Erythroxylaceae > Erythroxylum > Erythroxylum panamense. Next base: position 4,185,586 of record JAOTIZ010000202.1, on the reverse strand, counting down.
AACCGACGAGCCACTACCATATTAATGGAGTTTGGATGACATACATTTCGTCTACGTCAAGCTTTCTTCTTCTGTCAAATAAGGTAGCAGAACAACAGCAAATGACAGAATCAATGCAGTCCTTGTGCAACTGTATAACATGTGGGCATAAAAGAAGTCACCTCAGCGAACCCAAAACAAAGTTAAATATAGCAACTGAACACAGTCCACATAAAGCCCCTACACCCTTCTTGTGCTACAGCATTAATCATGTGATCTTCTTTGTCCTTGCAAACATAATTGGTAGTACCAGCTTACCATATACAGTATCTATTCATTTTCTTGCACCGTGCGGTGAATCACAACTACAGACAGGTGAAACCATGCAAAGCGATCCTCACAAACAAATCATTCTAGGTAATGTTAGAAAGTACCTAACTCATCCCCAAAAGCTAGCTCAAGAGGAGGAGGTTTACATACTAATATAAATTATTTAATACTCTCATAGTTGTCCGATGTGGAATTCCTGACACACCCCTCTCAGTCTAGAGCAGAGCTGGACATCTGATGGACATATTGGATAAAGGGACATAACCAAGCACCGCCCCAAACCATCGAGACAAACTACTTGGCTCTGATACCATGTTAGAAAGTGCCTAACTCATCTAACAAAACTAACTCAAGAGGATGAGGTTTGCATACTATTATAAATTGTTGAATGCTCTTATACTTGTCCGATGTGGGATTCCTGACGGGTAATCACAACATAAACCTACCTGTTTGCATTATCTGGCAACCATATAACAAATCACATGATAAAATCAGTTAGCAATCCTAAATGTTTATCAAACAAAATAACGTGATCAAATTAAATCAACATGTTGGTATGAAACTTATGGTATGTCATCAATTCATTATACAAAAGATATAGAGAAACGTGGGAAAGAAAAAGAAAAGAAAATGAGAAACATACCCATTACGCTCTTTTGACTTCCCATTTAGCATCAGCAATTCGATCAGCATATCTGCAAAAAGAGCTTACTCATCAAAAATGGTAATGATATCCCAAACTAAATTTGTATAGAAAATTACATCTCAAGATATACAACACTACTACCGAAGGAGAAAAAGGAGAAAAAAATGGTATTATACTTTTAATGTTTTTACTCATAAAAGATATAAATTTCTTATAGAAAAAAATTTATTTCAATTTTTAATTTTTTTAAAATTTTGATATTCATATTGCATGGATATGGTAAGCTGTAATGGGCAGTATTGGGCTTTTTAGCATTGGTGACATTACACTCCTTTTCCATTTTTCCTCGTAGATGCCCCAAAAAACTCCACATAGAAAAGGCCCAAAGGCCCCAAACACTCAGTTTCAAGTACAAGCAAAATTCTTGCAATGCCACTCCAAGAGTCGATCGATTAGGGTTCTAATTGCAGTGCGAGTTTGCGAGCAAAAAGGACATTAGAAGAAATGTTGAGATTAAATCGAATGGCACGTAGTAGCAGGAGTATTGCTTCGATTTTGTCATGCAATCGTCAAGTGAAGCTCTTGGACTGCACTCCCTCCCAACTGACCTCTTCACGCTTCCTCGACATTTATCAGGTAATTTTTCTCACGTTTCTAATATTTTTTAAGATATTTTATATATAAGGTAGAATTTCCTATTTATACTCTGAATTCGCAGATTGGGAACAAAGCAGCTATGGAGAAAGAGCGTGCCAGGCTGTAAAGTTCTTTCCTTTGTTAGTTTTGTTTATTATACTTATGTGTCGTTATTAGTATTGCGAGCAGGAAGTTAATTGTGGTGTCATTGTGATTTAGGGCAGTGCAGATGAGATGAACAGAGGCTACTTTGCTGACATTAACGAGTTCAAGAAACATGGCGGTAAGGTAAGGCAAATTGCATAGTATGTACTCACTGATTGCTTTTGTTGTATCCCTAGTATTTCACCAATTGCCCATTGATCAGTTTGTGTTCAATTAGTGCATTTATATTACTTAAGAATTGATTTACTAGGAATAGGATGAGTGGTAAAAGATTTACTTTTTTGTCTTGCGAGTGAAAATCTCATGAAGTAATCATTGTATTGGTTCTGCTGTTATGTTTGGATTTTGGAAATTGTGCCATTTTCGTTTGATGGGTTCTCCTCGACAATTCAATCACTTGTGCTTTGTTAGATACTATCCTAAATCACATGTTTCTAGGTTGTGACTTCTGTGCTTGTTATTTTGATTTATTGAAAGGTAAATTTTATACCTGTGCAGATTGCAATGGCAAATAAAGTTCTAATACCTGCAATTTCTGCTGTCAAGTTTCCTGATTTAGAAGTGACCTATTCTGATGGCAGAGTCACAAAACTGCCCATCAGGTCCACTGGAGATTCTGTAGATAATTCTTTAACTGCTGCTCCAAAAGCTTCTTTACTCTGTCTTTCATTTCGGGCAAGCTCTCAGGTATAGGACTTGACACTTCAAATTGCAACTGTTGTTGGCCTGTGCAGATGAGAGCGTTATGGATGGAAATGAGTAATTTAGAAGAAGTAAAAGAAAATCTCATGAAGAATGAGAAGGAAGCTAATTACATCTACGTTTTAAAAGCCTTAAACCAATAATACTATAATACCCATAAGTACTCAACCAACCTTTTCTCATGGCCCAATGATGTAATATCTGTGGCTACTATAATAGGGAAGAACAATTTTTAAGTAATTGGTTGCTTTTATCAAAACGTAGTTATTAGATTGTTATATTTGTTCAAGACATTTTGTAGCAACAGAGAGCTTCAATTCTGGATGTCGTTAGTTTTACCATTTAATCTTCTTTATCTTCTCAGGCAATGGTTGACTCTTGGACTGCGGCCTTTTTTGACGCATTTCAAGAAACAAAAGGTATTCATCTATACGAGGTATATTTTCTGCTTTTGGTATCATCAGTTACTGCTTGATAGAGTGAATATTTAGATCAAGCCTTCTGATAGTGGATAACATGCTGCAGTCCTCTTTTCAGTCCAGTATTCACTAGTTTGGCATGTGACTAGTAAATTGATTATGTATTATTTTCTATTTACATATTATACAATTAGAACTCAACACAATTTCAATTTGTTAATTTAAAATCCAGTTAGACTCCCTTGACTTTTTCCCCAGCACGGGTTAATACACTTGTGGACTTTTAAAACATTGATCATCACTAATGTTTCCTTTTTCCGTTTCATAAGGAGAACATGATCATCTTAAATGAATGTCATGGTATTTTTTTACTGAAGTTGTCAATCTTGCAGGTTTCATTTATAGATTCTTGGTTTTTACGCTTGAATCCAATGAAGAGGCTGTTGCTGTGGACAATGAGAAAATCTGAAAGTGGCAGAGATGATGCACTTCAGAAACAGATTGTTTACGCATTTGGTGACCATTATTACTTTCGGAAAGATCTCAAAATACTAAACCTTCTCACTGGGTATGAAATCTTTGTCAAAATCTCCTGTCTTTTGGAGGAACAGTTGGTTTTTAATAGCTTTCTTCTTCTGCTTGTCACTCTGCAGGTATATTTTCCTACTAGATAAATTTGGCAAAGTAAGGTGGCAAGGGTGCGGATTAGCCACACAAGAGGAATTGTCCTCGCTTCTTTCTTGCACGTCATCTCTCTTAGAATAAAAATCAGATACTAAATGCATAATATTCAGCATTCAGCTTCCTAATTTTCTGAATGATTGTCCACTGTGCGGTATGAAATACCAGTTGAGGAAAGATAGGGAGAAGTCTGAGATTATATGTGTTGGTTAAAGAAATAAAATGTCCTGGTTTGTTTTGATATATGTCTTGATCGGTTTTCAATATTTGGCATGTTGGCTTGTGAAAACACAGTTGGTGAGCATGGATGTTATCCTTTTGAGTTTCAAATAAATGTGGCGGATAAGCAAATTCTTTTTATCAAGGAGACCTTTTTCTTGGTGGAGGACAACATTCAGAAAGCTGAGATTGTAACGTTATACTTACCCCAAAGGCGTGAATTGTTAACAGAAGAAAGAAACCTGTTGCGTTATTGGTTGTCCAAATCCCAATTGGAAAACCGTATGGTTAACATTGTGGGATGATGTACTTGAGTTGAAGATTGTTGAACGTTAGTTGGATAATGGCAGTAAGCTTTCACGAGCTCCCCACAAAAAGTTAGTTGTTCATACTTTGAAATAAAACAATAATGTACAAGTTTCTTTTGTCGAGGTTATGTTGTTGGATATAAATAATAAATTACATCAAAAGTATCATAATAAAGTTATTCAATTCAAAATTAATATATAAATTTTGATTTTAGTGAATTTTTAAAAATAGAATTTAATAAAAATAAATATGATCAAACTTTAAATCGAATTGAGATCTAACTTATTACCATATCTAAATAAAACTTAGACAAATGTGACAAAGTTCTACTAATTATATCGAGCCCATGTGATTAACAAAGGTGGGAGCAAGAAAGGAATAGGGCTACTAGCTAAGGTTGTGCTATGCCTTCTGTTAGTTTTGGGTGTTTAATCAAGAGAACCAGGAAAGGGAAAGATAAACAAAAAGGAAAAGGAAAAAGAGCCTGATAACTTTAGTTTAGTTTGATGACAACTTCCATGCAATTTCAATAAACCAGATCTAGCAAGAAAAAAAAAAAGTAAAAGCAAGAAAGGAGTCAAACTGCCGAAAAGTCCATAAAAGTTAAAACAAATGCTAAGAACCCTCCTGGAAGTTTCACGGTAAGTACAGAAATGTAGGGTTTGACACATTACTTTTCTGGCACATACTGCTTTTGGTTGCTAGCCGAAGTCTCATTTGTAGTGATTTCAGGAAAAAAGAATACACATCCTCGAGTGTTTTTAGTTTCAATTTGGTGCTTTTCATTTGACCTCTTGTGGGGATTCGGTTGGCACGTCTCTTCTACGAAAACTAGGGTATATTAAATAGGTGGCAACAAGGCATATCTAGTGCACAAGTCAGATACGCTTTACTCATTCAATCCAACAACTCCAAGCTAAATCTTCTGAATCTTCCACCTAATATATATATATATATATATGGTTAGGTCGATCGTATTAGGCCCAAGCTCAGACTTAAATATAGACGATCCATTCATAAATAGTGGCTGCCCACTTAAAAGGAAAGACCCAAACCTAGCAGGTATCTTTAAGATATAAATTGATTACCTCATCATGAAAAAGATACGATTTTCAAGAACCCTATTATTCTTTATTCACTAGCCGCCAAAACTCTCATAAAAGACTAACTTGAGCGTCGGAGGGGCCTAACGGTAGTCAACCTCCGGCGTGCCTTCATTGTTTTGCAGGTGTTTCTGAACCAAAGTCAACCAATCTTATGGATCCAAGCAGCAACGTCCAGCCCCACCAAAATCCGACTGAAACAGGTTCCTTTTGATACATAACTCTGTGCAATTCAAATAAATTTAGTATAGTTAATGGATTATAGTTAATCTTTTGTTTTGTTAAACTATCAAATATAGGCATGTGGCAGTTTATGATGAAAGTCAAACAGTTGATAATTATCAGATAAAGAACGTTCCTTTCAACTCTTTTAGCTAAACAAACAGAATTGGTTGAACTTCCCGTTTTTATGACAATCTGTCTTTGTCTATACAATTAATTGTCTTGTATGTATGTCTATAATACGATTCTAGTTGTCTTCTAGATGACATATCATACATATACATATACAGTAATTTTTTGCTTAAAACAAGGTAATACGAGGTTGTTTTAAATTTTTTAAATAAATAAAATAAGGAATATAATAAATGATTAAATGATACAATATGAAAATAAATAATAATTTTTAAAAATTAAATTGAAATTTAACGTAATTAGTCCTATAACTAATTCTTTGTAAAGTTATAAACATTATACAATTTTCTAATGATAATGTGAATACTAATATCATAAAAGATGAGTTGTGGAGTCTAAAATCGTTTGTTTACTGTCAAGATATAATGAAAATAATCACACTTAGATGAAAATATTATGTATAGACTACTTCAAGTTCAAAACTCTACGAATTCTAACATTCATAATTTAATTATAATTAATTAGAAAAATCTATAACATCAGATAGCGTAAGACGATAGCTGGTTGACTCTTATCTCTATTCGCTAATGTTATGGCACGTGATGGCCTGCATGATCATTCGCCAAAAACAATCAGTCGGCAAAGGCTTTATATTATATATAATTTTTTTGACATTTATTATATTTAATTTTTAATGATTAACTTAGGACATATTTATTTCTATTTTTGCTCTTATTTTTAAATTCAATAAAAATTTGTTTGTTTAAGTTTAAATTTTTATTTATTTATTTAACTTTATTTTATATAAGGTAATAAAATTATTCAATCAATTTATAAAATTTTAAGCTTTAATTAATATGTAATTATTATTGATAACACAGTTATGGCTACATTAACAATAACAGTTAAATACGGTTTCAAATTTTGTTATTTATTTATTAACAATAACAGTTAAATACGATTTCAAATTTTGTTATTTATTTATTTGTCATATCTAATATAAAATATCATTTAACAACAAAAATATGATCACATTGACACTAAAATTAAATTGGTTTTTATTTTTACTTAAAATTAAAAATTAAGATTAAGATTAAAATCAACAACGAGAAAAAAAAACATTGAGACCAGCCTACCTATATCTCAATTTAAATTGAATTCATAAGAATTTAAGAGGGTATTTGGTTGTTGGGTTTAGGAAGAGATCACTGAGTAAGAAATAAAAAGTGAGTGATTAGTTGTTGATTATCATTATAAGAGCAATAGTTTGATATATCACTTGTGAAGAATCCTCTATTTAATAGAAGAACGAAACTCATTTTTTAGTAATGATTCATTTTATAAAATATTTTTAATATTAATTAATTAATTAAAATATAATTAATTAATTAATTAAAATATTCTAATTAATTAATTAATTAAAATATAAATAATTAAAATATAATTCATTCATTAAATAAAATATTGTAATTA
>JAOTIZ010000202.1:4157731-4174745 GCA_027123425.1 Erythroxylum panamense | reverse complement strand
CAAATTTTACTGTCACCTTTCTGTATCAACACCTTTATGACCAAATAATTGACCTTAAATGTTAAGACCTTGTGATGTTCTTTGTTGTTATTAAACAACGTAGCAAGAAGATTATCACAGTACAACCAAATGGGTCTAGCTACTGAATCAACCACAGACAACTCAAAAATCAAGTTTATGAGCTAAACCGTCTGTAAAGTAGCCCTATAGCATGCACTCTGCGTGCATGATTAAGGAAGTTACCAGTATCTACTTGATACACTTCCACGACATTGTTCCATCTACAAACTTAAAACTTAAAACTTAAGTGAACTTTTGATCATCCGGACATATGGATAAAATCTGAATCTGAATTCTTTGCGAGGTTTAGTCTGTTGACTGCACTATATGTCAACATATAATCCTTAATTTTCTTTAGTATCTCAACACTCGCTAGACTGCATTTTAATGATCTACACCTGGGTTAACCAGATATTAACCAAACAGTCAAATGATGAATGCAATGTCTTACCTAGTACATAGCCAAGCATACATCAAGCTATCAATCGTACTAGTATATGGAATATTACTCATAACCTCTCTCTTTACTTTATTTTTTGGATAGTGTGCCAAAGATTATCTCTCACTATGAGAGATAGGTACTACAACAAGTTTACTGTTAACCGTATTAAACCTTTGTAACACATACTCAATATATGCATTCTATGAGAGGTCTGATAAGTGTCAAGATCTGTCCTTGTGAATCTGAATAGGTAGGACAGAAGATGCTACATCGAGATCTTTCATGTCAAAGTTCTTGACCAAAAGTTGATTAATCTCATACAACGTAGTCAAGTAATTTGATATGAGCAATATATCATCCATATGCAGTGACAGGAAGGCACGAGAGAGGAGTGTCACTGTGTAAACCTTGGGGAGTGACATCCAAGCAGTCGATTGCACCATAGTTGGAGACGAAATCGCTTCTAAATCAGTGGTCCTTACCCTCAGGATGGTTTTCTTCCTACGTTCAGTCGATTCAGGCTTGAGCGGTCCGAGCTTAGCTTGAAGTTCGAATTTCTTGACAAAAAAAAAGCCCAAAGCTCGGTCAATCCGAGGCATACCTGGCCTAATTTTCATCTATACTAGCGCCTTTGATTTTCTAGAAAGCGTGCCAATTTTCATCTCTATTGGCGCGTGCCAATTTTCATGTCATAATAGTCGTTTAATTATCTTTTAAAGCTTTATAGTTTTTTCTTTGTTTACCTGTACAAACTACAAAAATTAAAAGAAAATGATGAACTAACCTTGATAAGAACTAAAAGTGACAACCTCAAGCAAAGTCCAAGTGCAATTTACTCTAGTAATGAATATTACAATCCACGGTTATTATAATTCATAATCAAATGTTTTAATTTGATTATGAATTTAAATTTAATTAAATTTATTTGTCTTATTAATTTTGAGTTAGATCGACCTAGTTTTTAATAATTAATCATATTCAAAAAGATTATGAAACCTTAATTTGAGTCTTATCACCACCAAACATATAAAGGTGTAAATTAAAGTGTGATATTATCACAAATATTCAATATTGAACATGATCGTAGTTAATTTTAACTTTGACGATCTTATTTAAAAATGAAAATGATCGTGATTTAAATTCAAGCTTGAGAATTAAAAATATTTAAAATAATGTGAATTTGAGAATTTTGTAGAATAATATTAGTATTTTTTTTGACAAAAGAATAATATTAGTTTAATCTTAAACTTTTAAAAGATCGCAATCACAACAACACTAATTGTAGTGGGAATTAATCAATTGAAAGATTAATTTTCGTTCTGCCGTCTTAATCCAATTAAGGACAAAGTCAAAAGTTAACAAATCTGAATACACAACGTAATTGCTTCAAGACTAACTCTCCCAATCTAATCAAGGATAACGTTGGAAAATAACAAGGGAAGCTTGGTCTCCAAGCAGGAGAGCTGGTAGTGCCTGTCCCTTTCCGAAAACGTGCCAATTTTCATGTCATAAGTCGTTTAATTATCTTTTAAAGCTCAGTAATATTTTCTTTTCTTACGGTCCTGTACCAAACTGCTAAAAATAAAAGAAAATAATGAGTGGACGTGATAAGTTAAAGCGACAGCCTCGAGCAAAGTTCAAGTGCAATGTACTCTCCTGTGCAAGTAATGAAAATATTATTAATCTACGGTTATTATTCACGTAAATTTTATAGTAGCTGATAAATTAGAAAGTCACGTGTTTTAAGTCTTAGAAGTAGTCAAACAGCGCAGGAAATGTTGACTTTGCTCTCTCGTGTCTTTGTTCTGGTGTGTTTGAACCTAATGTTAGTGAATATATAATGTTGAATTTTTAATATGGGTAGAGTGTAGAGTCCACTTACAATAATTGAGCTTAGGTTAAGTATTGTCCAAATAACTAGAACTAGTTGTTTGAATAGTTGACCCTTACCACTTATAAACCCTTTATCTTTTTTTATGTTTAGTCAATATAGGACATTCTAACACTCCCCCTCAAGTGCAACTAGGAATGAACATCCAGTTGTCATTTAAAATATACGCAGTGGTAACTGGACCGGGCCGCTGGGAATGAACATCCAGACGGACAACCGGGAAATTCATAATCCGGACCAATCCTGCTCTGATACCATATTGAATTTTTAATATGGGTAGAGTGTAGAGTTCACTTACAATAATTGGGCTTGGGTCAACTATTGTCCAAATAACTAGAACTAGTTGTTTGGATAGTTGATCCTTACCACTTATAAACCCTTTATCATTTTTATGTTTAGTCAATATGGAACATTCTAACAACATTTAACGAATTCTGAAATGACGCTTCAGGATTTGATAGCGTTTTTTAGTGTAATTGTGAAATAGAATTATAGAACTAAAGGTTAAGTTTTAACAATGGTTTTCGGTCTAAATTAATACAGTGGTGAATATATCTCAACCAACATAATTGACACTAACTTGAAAGAAGGCGTTGGAGGGTAGAGCTAAGGCCTTCGCTTTCACTTTGGAAAAAAAGGGAGAAAAACCTTCAAGTGAAATATAGTATTTGCAGTGATGTTAGATTGCAGTGACAGTATTTGAAGGAGTTGAGTAAATATTAAGGCTAAATGTGTTATACAACGATTTAACCTTTTTCAAAGTTAGATATTAACCTTTAAAATGTTTTAATTTGTGCCTTATGTCATAAAAGGTTGTCATAATATACCTTATCATTATCAAATTATTAAAAACATTTTGAAATGTGATCATAGAAATTTAAAAAAGTAATATGAAGGTTGATTATATTGGACATAACACTTAAAATTGAATATAGTGTTATTCTTTTAGCGAAAATAGAATACCGAATATGTAGGGATGACAATAAGTTGACTTATAGGTTCAGATTAAGTTGTTTTCACTGGATCAACTTAGCCCTATACTCAAATTCAAACCCAGACCTAAACTGACCCGAGGCTTAACTATTCTAAATAAAACAATTTTTCTAAGCAAAACGACATTATTTCGCTTAAAAGAATTAGGCCTAGGCCTGGATAACCTAGATCTTGACTCAATTAAAAAAAGTTCTATTCTTTTAATTTTTAAAAATTTATTTAAAAAATTGGCAGGGCTAGCCCATTGCCAACCCTATGAATATGACATTATCATTTCTTATTTTCATGTTTGATATTCTATTTTTGTCATTTTTAAATTGGCTATAACAATATAATATAATGTTGTTCTTTTAACTATAATAGAACAAAAATATGTATGATTTTTTAATCTTGCGTTTGATTTTCTATTTTAGTTCCAAAATGACACCTATGAATCTTACATTATTCACAATCTTGTTAATGTTTACATCAAGAGTCAAGACTTATATCACAATATTTTAAATTAATTTTTTAAATATTTTTTATGTTTAAGTAACAATAGAATGAACTATAACAACATTTTATGTATAAGGTACAAATGATAATAATTTAAACTTTAAAACTTAGAGAACCTATCTATTTAACCCAAATATTACCCAATCTTGATGATATTAGAAACTATACTCAACTAACTAATAACAAAAATAACACTTATATTTGAATATTAAAAATTTCATTTTCAAGTGACTTTCATATAGCATTTAGTATAAAATGTAATATATTGGTTCAAAATAGAATTCTCTATCATCAGAGATGACATCTGGGCACGAAGCAGACATGCCCACCCCGACCCAAGGTTAAAAGGCCAAACCTAGATTGATTAAACTTCAAGCCCAAAATTCAAATTGTGTCGGGTCTTGAGCCCACTCATTTTGGTTTTACAATCTGTTGAGCCTGGGGCCGGGCTCGAGTTCTGGTCACTGACCACCGACTAAGGGCTAATCGGCTCACGGCCTGACTCTTAGCTTGACTTGATTCTATGTTTTTTAAAAAACGAAAATAATGTCATTTTATACTTTCTCATCGGACCGCAAACTAGGCTGGGCTAGGATAGCCCCTGCCTGAGCCTGAGCTTTGACCCTATCAGGCTAAGCAATCTCGACCTGTGGTCTAATAAACTAGGGCCAAAGTCGGGCTAGGTCAGACCCGACTGACAAAATGGGCCACATTTGCCATCCTTAAGCTTGGGGTAGTAGGCCTGATTCTGAGGCCGACTAGCCCAGAGGCAACTTGAACTCGAGCGTGGCTTGACTCTAGACTGCTTAATTTTTTTAAATTATGGAAACAACGTCATTTTGCTTAAAAGAGTAGAGCTTAGACAACCTAAGTTAGAGCTAAAGCAAGGCTCGATCAACCCGAGCCTGGCTTGTTGACTTCGAGTCGGGCCAGCCTCGGACCCATTAATAAGACATGGGTTAGGTGCTTGTTGGTTGGTGAAAGGTTATTCCATATGCATTGTTTTCGCATATTATGAATTTGGTTGTGAAGGATGGGTTGGATATGATAAAGGAAGTAATAGATTCAATTTGGAATAGTCTAGTATATTAGAGTGCAATACTTAAAAGAGTAGAGAAATTTGAAGAAAATGCACGAAAACTATGCATTCTGAGTATGAAGAAGTTGGTTTTGGATTGTTTAACTAGATGAAACTCAACCTTCAAGATGTTGGAATCGGAAATCTAAAAAATTAATGTGTTTACCAAACTAAGACAAAGAGATTCTTAATACCCTTTGTCACGGACTTTATCTTTTACCAATAAACTGCACGACACTTAGTTGTATTCTCGTAACTAAGTCAACCTCTGCCTCAAATGCTAGAAACAAAGCTAGTAAAGATGTAAGATAAAACGAGAACAAGAATGAGGAAACTTAGAGAATGTTTTGATTGCTCAAGAAAGCTTTACAAGGCAATTGCATTCACCCTCTAGGTTTGGCCATTGGTTTGAGGATGAAAGCTCGTAGAGAAGTTAAGCTCGGACCCTAATAGCTTAAACAACTCGATCCAAAACTTCCTAATGAAGTGCGTATCTCGATCGCTCACTATCATCTTGGGTATGCCCCAATATTTCACCACATGTCGAAAAAAAGACGTGTTGCATCCTCGGTTGTAAATTTTAGAGGCAAAAGGATGAATGCTCTATATTTGCTAAATCGATCCATTACCACCATAGTGTTGCTGCATCCTTTAGACTTTGGTAGGCATGAGATGAAATCCATGGAAATACTTACCCAAGGCTTCTCCAGAATATGCAATGGTTCTAGCAACCTAACCGGTCTATTTTGCTCCACCTTGTCTTTTTGGCACACAAGACAAGTCTTCACATATATCTCGATATCATCGCGCATTTGGGCCTAATAGTATGCACGTTTAATGAGTGCTAATGTACAATGTACACCAGGATGTCTCGCCCATTTGGAGTCATGGCACTCCTTAATGATTTCCTTCCTTAGCCTTTTCCACTTCGGCATGTACAGACGATCACCTTTGGTTGTGAGCACCCCATCCTTAAGCCAAGATTGGCATGTGTTTCCCTGACTTACCAACTCCATCAAACTATTGGCTTGTGGGTCATGCCCCAGTCCCTCCTTGATTCAATCCACCAAAGGAAAACTTGGACTTGTGATTGCGGCTAGCTCGACCTTCCTACCAAGCGCATCAACCACCACATTGTCCTTGCCCTAATCGAACTCTACTAAGAAAGCTAGCCACCTAGCTTGTTTAGGTGTCAACTTCTTTTGTTTGATGAAGTAACTTGTGGTAATGTTTTCGATCATGACCACAAACTTGGACCTTAATAAATAATGCCTCCAAGTTCACAAGTAATAAACCACCACGATCATCTCCTTTTCTTGAACGATATAGCAATGCTCGGTGTCATTTAACTTACAACTCTCGTAAGCAATTGGATGTCCATCCTGTATCAAAACACCACCAAATGCAAAACTAGAAGTGTGTACCTCATACGCCTTAGTGTGATCAGGATGGCCCAATATTGATTCTTCCATCACTGCTTGCTTCAAGGTTTCAAATGTGCTTTGACACTTTACATCCTAAACCCAAACCCTATTCTTTTTCAATAGATCGGTGAGTGGAGATGCGAGGTAGGAATATTGTTTGATGAACTTATGATAGTAGTTAACAAGACCAAGAAAGGAACGCAAGTCAGACACCTTTTTTAGTGGTTCCGAATTATGGATGACTTGCACCTTGTACTTGTCCATCCTTAGCTTGCCCCCTCCCACAATGTGCCTCAAGAACATAACTTCAAGTTGTGTAAAAGCACATTTCTCCCTCTTCACGTATAGCTAGTTTTCCCGTAAGACTTGGAAAACTTGTCGTTAAGTGCATAATATGCTCTTATAATCTTCTACTATATACCACAATATCATCCAAATATACCACAACAAATTTGTTCGAGAAGGGTTGCAACACTTCATTCATGAGGGTGTAAAATATGACAGGTGCATTTGTGAGTCCAAAGGGCTTGACTAAAAACTTGAAGGAACCATACCTTGTCACACTTGTTGTCTTTGACTCATCTCCCTTTGCAATCCTCACTTGATAATAAATCAAGCTTGGAAAACCATCGTGCCTCTCCAAATTGATTGAACAAGTTGGCAATTAACGGGATGAGATACTTGTTCGTCATGATAATTTTATTGAGCGCCCTATAGCTGATGCATAAACGGAGTGACCCATCATGCTTCTTTTAAAAAAGTACGGGTGCACCACATAGAGCCTTTGACAGTTGAATATAGCTAGCATCCAACAACTCCTTTAGTTGCCTCCTCAATTCCTCAAGCTTGAGAGGTAGCATTTAGTAAGGTATTACTATGGGTGGACTTGCACCTTGTACCAATTCGATTTTATGATCTACCTCTTGCTTTGGTGGGAGCCTTTTCAACAACTCCGTGGGCACCATATCTTTATACTCCTCAAGGACGTGGATAATCTCCTTGGGCAGTCCACTTGATGAAGCTTGCTCGTCTTCCTTAAATGCCACAAAAAATGTGGGTTGTGCCTTTTCCAACCCCTTGGCAAGTTGTATGGTCGAAAGTTACTTGGCTTGTTGAATTGCTTCACGTGACAAAAGCACCATGCACGTATTACCCTCCTTCAAAATGCACATAGCGTTGGCGAAGGGAATCGACACAGCCTTGACACCATTCATAACCCCATGCCAAGCACAATTGGATAATCATCCATAGGAATAACTAAAAAATTAACAAGACTAGACCACTTACCTAGGCAAACCTTAACGCCACAAGCAACTCCAAAGGTTGATTTTGGCTCATAGTTAACCGCTTTATTTGAGGCCCAATCAATTAGCTTCCTTTACTTTGAGGAAGTTGTGAGTAGCTCCGGTATCAACTAAAGCTTTAACTACTTGGTCACCCACCTTAACTCCACGAACATTCATCCCTTCTTCTCGAACTTGGGCATCTTAACTTTGGCCTTAATTGCGATTAGTATTTGCAAGGATCCCATCTTGGTTTCTTCGGGTTGGCATTGCTCCTCCCTTTCTTCAATCAAGGCGGATAGCTTGCCCTTCTTTGGGCACTCCTTTGCCTTATGCGATCTCTCACAAAAGAAGCATTTTATCGATGCTTTTTCACCTTTATCCTCCTTATGGTCGCTCTCCTTGTGCTTGCCTTACTTATGGGAGCCATCTTTGCTTTGATGGTTATCTTCCCTACTCTTTCCTTTGCCACCCTTTTCTTTATGAGATTTGGGTTTCTCGGGCTTCATGAATTTGGTAAGTAACTCGGCAATGGAAATAACGGTGGTGAGGTCTTGTGCACCATGCCTTTGAATCTCTAACTTAACCCAATTTGTTAAACTATCCATAAAAGCAAATAGTGCTTCCTTACCTTGATAGTCGAGGATCTTCAAGAGCAATTCAAAAAACTCCTTCACATAATCTCAAATGCTCCCCTTTTATGTGGGATGTCGTAAGTTGGCTCTCGCCTCCAACTCGGCGTTCTCAAGATAAAATTGCCTCTTGAGCTCCTTCTTGAACTCATCCTAGATGTCTATGGTGTAAATACTCCTTTTAATGTCACCATGCCTTCTCCTCCACCATACTGTCACGGTATCCTCAAGGTAGAAAGTGGCATTGTCAATCTTTTTGGCATCTCCTATGACACTAAGTGCCTTAAAGTATTGCTCCAAGCTCCAAAAGAAGTTATCAATCTCCTTCATATTCCTCGACCCACTATATACCTTTGAATTTGGAACATCCACCTTCGAAAAAGTAGTGACTATCATGGGCATGGCATTGCTTCCCCCTTGAGCAATTGCCCTCTTGCAAAGGACTAGCTCATCAACGACCTTCGCAAGCTCTTCTTTGAGGTGAAGGATCTCAGATTGAAGGGTCTCCTCCAAGGTTTTCACGTGGTCTAGACATTTAGACATGGAAATGTTTGAGGCACATTGCATCTCCCCTTAGAACTCCTTTTTCCCCTTCTTAAATTCCTCGATGCATTGGTCCACCTCTTCGAACTTCTTATACCCTTCGGCTACCGCAAGTTTCATCTTTACGAGCCTTCCATTAATATCCACCAAGACGTCCTTTGTCCCTCTTCCTTGATCTCTCCCTACTGGTTTTCTTCTCCTCTCTAACGTTGGTAGTCCAACTTGTTCCCGACATCTTTACTAAGCAACGATGAGCACAACCTTGGCTTTGATACCAATTGTCATTAACTTGGTCTTTGAGCACAACCTTGGCTTTGATGCCAATTGTCATTAACTTGGTCTTTTACCAATGAATCGCGCGACACTCAATTATATGTCTCGTAACTAAGTCAGCCTCTCCCTCGAATGCTAGAAACAAAGCTAGTATAAGTTAGTAAAGATGTAAGAAAAAATAAGAAAAAGAATGAGGAAACTTAGAGAATGCTTTGATTGTTCAAGAAAGCTTTACAAGGAAATTGCTAAGAACTTCTATGCATGTTACAAATGAAGTCCCTCGAGTATTTATAGTCTTCTACCTCCTTAATGGATGGCTATGATTCATTTGATCTAAAGGCTCACAATCACCATCTAGAATTCTCTACACCTTTCTATATGTTCAAGTATTATCTATAAAGTTTTAAAGTCTTCCACCCATCTCTAAACTTGTCTTGAACATGGAAAAATAATATGGAAGAATAGTGTGGAATCTTCTAGAGAATTCTTGCTTAACCTTTTCGTTTTGTGAAGAGCGGTGCAGTGCGTGACAACTTGTATGCCTACAAGAGATCAATGAGAGTTGATTAGAGAATTTTGTGCAAAATTGGAATTATTTTATACTATAACTGAATTGTCCTTGGGAACAAAATATTCAACTTCACGCTGTTGCTTTAGCACTATGTGTGAGATAAAGAAAACTTTATATGATTAGATGTTTGATTCCAATAAAGTTATTTGGGTTATGACAAAACATATGATGTAGAAGTTGATTTCTTATTAGTATATAGTTGGTCATACTATTGCAATCATATCTGTGCTGGACTTGAGATATAAGATGGAGGCAGTTAATTTTATTTATAATGTATTGCATAGTGATCAGGCTCAAAAGCATATAGATTTCATTAAATAATTTTGGCATCATTTTTAAAATGATTATCAACTCAGAATCGACTAAATGATAGTAGTTTAGGTTATTTAACTCCAGCTTTAGTTTCAGGTTTCATCTTTTAAGATCAATTTGTTAGTTTCACTTACAAAATTTATGAAAGAAAAAAAGGGCTAGGACTTTGTACAATATGATTGAGTTAAATAAATATTTGACAGAAGATTGTGAGGCCGAAGTTGAAGGTGTGCAATTGTTTGGCCGAGGTTGAAGGTATGAAGTTTGATGTATTATTATGGTGGAAGAGCTGTGCAAATAATTTTTCGATCATGCAAGTAATTGCACGAGACCTATTATCAATCTCAACATCTATTATTGCTTCGAAATTTGCTTTTAGCACTGGTGCTCGAGTTATTAGTCTTCATTATGCTCAGCTTGATCCTAGTACTATGGAAGCCCTTATGTGTGCCCGAAATTAGTTAGATGATGAGAATATTGATAGTAGAGTCTTTTCTTTTTGATATATCAATTTCTTCTATTTTTATATTATCTTACCTTATATTATTTTTTAATGTTTATATTAATATATTCATATGTACTGATGTGAAAGTGACTAGTCATACATATACTTATACTCATAAATCAAGTGGACATTATTTTGATAAAATATTCGATGATGAATATCTATTTAATTATTTATTAATTATTACTATGTACTTAATTTTCCTTTAATATTCATATTATGGTACTACATTTAATGTTTCTATATACATAACAAGTGATGCAAACTATTGACGATCCTAACTACAATGATTAGTTGCTCTCTCTAGTTTCCACTCTTTCCAATCTCCATTTTCACTCTCAGTCTCTCACAGTTCTAGACTCTTAGTCTAGAACATTATTTCATGATTTTATCTTGAATTTTTGTAAATTATATCATTTAAAAATTTTGGATAATCATTTTTGTATGTCAGCAATTAATGAATTTTGTTTTTACCATCAATTAATTGAACTAATCACTTTAATTATAAAATTTTCCTTCATTTTCTATAATCTTATTATCCTTTATTAATGAATTTGGTTTCATCTTATTCATTTTATTAATATATGTATGTTTTATATATTCGTTCATTATAAAATCTCAATTTTTATTAATCAATTCAAATTCGTAACTTCAATTAAACGAATTGATCACTTTAATTATAATCATTTTCTTTCATTTCCTAAAATCTTATCCTTCATCATTAATGAATTTGGTTTTTTCTTATTTATTTTATCAGTATATGTACCTTTTATATATTCATTCATTATCTCAATTTTTATTAATCAATTGAAATTTGTAATGTCACGACCCAGTACCACATTGGGCAAATGACAACTGTCGTATACGTGGGCTAAGGACACTCATAGTACCCTTAATTCGACTATGCAAAGCTATCTGAATACCTTTTTGAAAACATTTGGGCAGACAACAACTATATTTTAAAAATTCCAAAACTTAATCAAAACATCTGCAAATCAGTTTTAAACGCACTTCTATATTCACATTAAAATTTTACCACAACTTTTAGACTTTTAAGTCCACTCAAAAGCAATCTCAATGACAGTACTAAAGGTTCATACATAAAGTCTTTTACAAACAATAAGACAATCAAGAGTTAATTTATAAAATCATAAAACAGTTCATGAGCCACTGTGCAACAAAAGTACCAAACAGAGACTACGTACGTGCGGTAATGCCCCAAAAATGTCAAAACACCGCACAATCCACTCAGATCTTTAAGCTCACTAAATTAACCTGCATGGTTGGAAAGCGGAGGGGATGAGTACATTATGTACTCAGTGAGCAGGAAAAACATATATCACAAATAGAACTCGATACACACTAAGATGGTGTAGATAACCAAGGAAGTGAACATACATGACATAGAAATACATAGGCCTAGCCCAATGACTCAACGTATACTGGTTAGGAACCATATAGGCCTAGCCTATTAATCACTCATCAGGTGAACATAGGTTCCAATTTCAGTACACAAAAGCAGAAAAACATCACATATATAAATCAAATCTTGTCAGAAAACAAATCTCAGAATAAGCCAAAACAATCATGTGTGACACCATTAGTTGGCCAAACTAGTGTGCACATCTACTGATTCTTGGTGTTAGCTTGATTTTCATTCGTGGTGAGTTTGGACTACAATTGACAAGAGCATCATAACCCTAGGTTATAACCTCGTTAGTGACTAGACCCTAAGAGTGGAATCACTCACAAGTCTTATAAAAAGGTATCGATACAGAGACTCAACTTTTATGTACCAATGTCAAGGGTACAGGGGTCGCTTAATCTGATGTGCCTGGCACACGATTGTCCAATCGTTACCTCACCAGTCACAAAAAATCATATACAAATATTAAGAACAAAAATCAGGTAAAGCACCATGCTTTTATTTATTGGTCTAACCGATAAAATGGAAACTTATCATAGCTCTAAGCCAAAATAGAACACATACATGCAACATATATGAATCGATTATGCATCTGTAAATTTCAAAACATTATTTTATGCAATAAAAGTTATCTTTTGCACTCCAAGTGCAAAGTGTTATTCAAAATAATGTCATTTCTTAAATACACAAGTATACTAGCATCCATTTGAGAATCAATTCTACTATGTATTACCTACGTTCAAAATTCGCGTACAAGTTATCATACATGTCTTGAGATGTTCTAATCCCATTTTAAAGATATGGTTTTCCCAACTCACCCCAAAAGAAGGTGTACACACCCTAAAATTTAACAATCTTCGGTACAAGCTCCTTGATTCACAAATCTCGAGCCTTTATACATAAAAATATACAATATATTTACTACTCAAATATGTATTTCATATTTATAAACCATCACATAAGTGTATAAAACACAATATTACTATCTTTAAATTATAGGATTCGACCGTTAAGCTTCTCACATTGTTACTTTCTTACTATTCAAATTAGCTTTTCTTTTGTATTTTCTAAGGAATTTAATGTCTTTAATCCAATACTTACTTATTTCAAAACATAATAAGCACATTTTTATCTAAGCACATTAGGTCATTACTCATCAATCTAAGCAATAATTCAAGTTGATTCTAAGTAAACATGAAAACCGCTTTCCAATGCATATCATTACAAATCATTAAATCCTAAGCCAAGTTCACTAAGGCATTTTATCAAACACTTAATGTGCATGACTTTCAAGTCACATTTTCAAGACTTTATCATAATAATTCATGCTCCTATCTTGTCATATAACAAACACTTCCAAACAACAACACATTTCATCACTCTATTTGATCCAATTTTCTTCATTTAAGCCATATTCATCATAATTATACAACTCATTACATTAATCCATTTCTTCTCCCATCATTTCGACCAAGTCTTATCCAATATACATCTTCTTCATTTTTCATCAATTATTCACATAATACGTATACAATTAATACCATAGAATTTATTTAAATTATCAATTTCAAAAGATATTAAAAAATTCACAAACTTTCACCAAAAAGAAAACATTTCAGTTTTAGCTTAAGGGAACTTCTTCATGACTCATTTCATTAATCTAAACCATGTTTCATGCATATTTAAGCATGGAGAGCAACATATCTTAACACCAAATTCAAAATCATAATATAGAGAAAGATGAGACAAAATTTACCTAAACCTTCATTTGGTGATATCTTAAAATCCTTTGAGGATTTCTCAAATTTAATGATAGATTTGAGTTCCTTGATCCCAAAATAACTTATAACACCTTGATTTGGGTTGGAAAATCAAAAAGAAGGCATAATTTTAATGATGGCCAAAAATAGGTTCTTCTCCTCCTCTCTTCTCCTTTCTTTTAATTAAAACAAAATATTTCAAGTCCTTAATGGTAGGGTGCACGACCATACATAAAAAAGGGTCTAGAATATTAACTCTTCTTTGACCAAATATGGTGAAATTATCTTTTTGCCCCTAGCTTATATGAATTTACCATTATACCCTCCAAACTTTTCCTAAATTTGCAATTAAGCCCAAAATTTGGGAATGACCAAATTTTTTATTTTTATTTTGGTCCCCGGACTTTTGAAATAATAATTAAGCCCCTTAACTTTATAAAATTACATATTGATCCTCCAAAATTTGAAAAATTACAATTAAGTCCTTTAACTTTTAACAATTGGCAAATAAGCCCTTATGTACATCAACTTTTCCAATTAAGCTTTCTAAGTGTCCAATAAATCTATAAATCATATTTAATCACTTTTAAGGCCTTAGAAGACATTTAACTCAGCCATCAGGGTCATATCCATCCAATGAACTCAGTTTTACACACTTAGAAGCTGATATATCAGAAATCTCTAAGATTTCACGTACTGATGAACTCTAAGTTCATGTAAGAGCATACAAGATTATAAATCATTAACATATATACCCAAAAGGATTTAAATACAACTTTGAACTCATATACAACCATATATATATATATATATATATAGACAGTAGTATCTCCAAGTACAGAATAATACAAAAGGTCTCAGAAAATTCGGCGTTACATGTAACTTTAATTAATTAAATTGATAACTTTCATTATAACCCTTTTCTTTTATTTCTTATTTTCATGTCCTTCAACATTAATGACTTTGGTTCCATCTTATTCATTTTATCAATACATGTACGTGTTATATAACATTTATTATAAAATCTTATTTTTTATAAATCAATTGAAATTCATAACTTCAATTGATTGAATTGATCACATTAACTATAATGTTTTTCTTTAATTTCTTGTAATCTTATTCTCCTTCATTAATAAATTTGGTTTCATCTAATTTATTTTATCAGTACGTGTATATTTTATATATTCATTCATTATAAAATCTTAATATTTGTCTATCAATTGAAATTCACAACTTTAATTAATTGAATTGATCACTTTAATTATATTCTTTTTATTTCATTTTCTATAATCATATCCTCCTTTATTAATGAATTTTGTTTCATCTTATTCTTTTTATCAAAATATTCACATTTTATATATTCATTTATTATAAAATCTCAATCTTTATTAATCAATTTAAATTTGTAACTTCAATTAATTGAATTGATCACTCTAATTATAATATTTTTCTTCATTTTCTATAATTCTATCCTCCTTTATTATTGAATTTAGTTTTATCTTATTTATTTTATCAATTAATGCTTGTATTATATATTCGTCCATTATAAAATCTTAATTTTTATAAATCAATTGAAATTTATAACTTCAATTAATTGAATTGGTCACATTAATTATATTATTATTTTTTCACTTCCCATAATCCTATCCTCCTTTATTAATGAATTTGATTTCATCTTGTTCATTTTATCAGTATATGTACATTTTATATATTCAGTCATTATAAAATTTCAATTGAAATCCACAACTTTAATTAATTGAATTGATCACTTTAATTATAATATTTTTATTTCATTTCCTACAATTATATCCTTCTTCATTGATGAATTTAGTTTCATCTCTTTTTTATTTATTAATATATGTACGATTTACATATTCATTCATTATAAAATATCAATTTCAATTAATTGAATTGATCAATTTTATTGTAATCTTTTTCTTCATTTTTTATAACTCTATCCTTCTTCATTGATGAATATAGTTTTATCTTATTTATTTTATCAATATAAGTACATTTTATTTATTCATTCATTATAAAATATCAATTCTTATTAATTAATTGAAAATTTTTATTTTAATTAATTAAAATTTTTATGTTATATTTTTAATTAAATAAATTTATATTAAAATTTCAAACAAATAAAATTCAGGCTAATCCGAGCAGGCTCCAAGGCCTCGAGTCCAGCAGGCCCCAATCTTTCTAGCTGGGCCGAGCTCGAGCATTATATTGTGACCTGAGTATGAGATTACCTACTATCATCTCTATCTTTTATTTATTCTTGTTTCCGGATGCCTTTATCATAATGTATTATATTTGATGATCTTCTGGACTTCGTACTACTTTGAATGTTCCGTAGTTACAATTCAATTGATGGAATTGGTCTGAGTTTTACTGGGTCATGTAACTTTATATTTCATAATTTAGTAAATACTTCCACTTCAAATCAAGAAATATTTTTTTTATTAAAGTATCTTAGATTTTGCTTACTAGTCAGTCAAACAAAGTTAATTTATAGTCAAACTTCTTGTAAATTAATTGAAAAGCTAGAGTAGTTTATCTGGAAATTTTCTTTTTATCTTTCCAAGACAAACCTACCGCTTCTGTCCATTGATTTTTCTTTCTTGCTTTTGACCTTTAAAAAAGATTACTACGGAAGATCAATTACAGAAGGCGTGTCTTTGTTTGAATCTTGCTCTTACAGATTTTGACCACTTGGAAGATATGCTGAGGACACAAAAGTGAGAGTCTCCAATATTCATAATTTTACTTCAAATTCAAGGTAAGATTTTATATATGAGCAATTCATTCTTGCCTTTTAATAGAATATCATATATTAAAGGAAATTGCATATTAATTACCAAAAATTACATATTTGAGTCTTTTAAATTGATAAATTAGATAAAATGAAATAATCTAATTCAACACAAGATCAATATGCCATGTGTCAAATATTTTGCCCTTGGTTCAGTCGGATTTTGGTGGGACTGGGCGCTGTTGTTTGGATCCATAAGATTGGTTGACTTTGGTACAGAAACACCTGCAAAATAATGAAGGCACGCCGGGGGTTGACTACCGGTAGGCCCCTCCGACGCTCAAGTTATTCTTTTTGTGAGAGTTTTGGCGGTTAGAGAATAAAGAATAATAGGGTTATTGAAAATCATACATTTCTCATGATGAGGTAATCAATTTACATCTGACAAATACCTGCTAGGTTTAGGTCTTCATTGTCATACAAATCCCAACTCCAGCCTCTAAACTAGGTACGTCCTTTTTCCTTTCCTTGTTCTGTAAGTTTGATTTTCAGTAATCATGTCGTCGACTAGCCC
>JAOTIZ010000202.1:4125250-4139905 GCA_027123425.1 Erythroxylum panamense | reverse complement strand
CATTCCAGTTTAGAATCAAAAATGTATCAGAACATGTGTGAGCTAATTATAAAGCTCCACTTCTTTTCTTCATTTTCGTATGAGCATGTATGAAGAGTGAAAAAACCAGAAAAAACTCTCAATACAAGTTTATCATTCAAGTTTCAATTTTTCTGTTCTGTTTCTTTGTTCCAGTAGCAAGTTAGAAGTTATAATAGCAGTAGTAGTTTCTGTTTTGCTGAAAAAATACCAGAAGTGTAGTTCTTTGATTTCAGCAATACCTTTACATCATTTACAGCATACATTCAGCAGATTACAAAGTCTTGAACAGACATTCAAGCTCAACAGGGCAGTAGCTGAAGCTTCCTTCTTCAATCCTTGGAGGGAGCATCTTTCAAGAGTGGTATCAAAGCTTCATTTTCTACATGCATAAGGCTCATTTCACAGTGGAGTTTCTCTGCAAGCTAAAGGCTAAGGCTTCTCAAAGCGAAGGAGCTAATAATGGCAAACCGTATAGCACTTTTGAGAGCCTAGTGGCTCATCTATGGAGGTCCATAACCAAGGCTCGTGGAGTCAGTGCTTTGGAGACAAGCCAGATAAGAATCTCAGTAAATGGTCGAATGCGTCTGAATCCAAGAGTACCCAATGAGTACTTCGGCAACTTGGTGTTGTGGGCATTCCCAAGAGCTAGAGTTAAGGATCTCCTGAGAAAGCCGTTACCATATGCAGTCAAGCTCATTCACGACGCCATTGCAAGAGTGAACAACAATTATTTCAGGTCATTCATCGACTTTGCCACACACAAGGCGGACAAGGAAGACTTGGAACCAACTGTGGAGTCCAATGATTCTGTTTTGTGCCCAAATTTGGAAGTGGATAGCTGGCTAAGGTTTCCATTTTATGATCTTGATTTTGGAGGAGGAAGGCCTTTCATGTTTCTGCCATCTTACTCACCAACAGATGGAATGTTGCTTCTTCTACCTTCATTTCTAGGAGATGAATGCGTAGATGCTTTCGTTGCACTTTTCCCCGACACACTGGCTTCCTTTAAACAAATTTGCTATTCATTAGACTAAGAACACCTTTAGTTTCCACCCACTGAATACTGATCAGTTTTCTCTGTCATCTTTTCTTAGCTTTTGTTTTTTTTTTCAACTCTCGGTTATGGAAGCTATATCTTTTTAAAGCTTACCAAAAAAACTCATTCTCGATCATAAAACCGTTTAATTAAATTAGATAATTTGTGTGATGCAATTGAAAACGTGGACGGCTATCATGCAAAGTTTGACTCTTGTAACGTAACTTATCAAAGTCCAATATTATATTTAATACAGTTTGACACTCAAGAAAACTAATTAACTATGTTATTGGAAGCACGTCCAGGTGTCTGCTTAAGAGCAACATCTAAGTTTTGGTTTGGAAATTGTTAATATTGCATATGCACAACATCGTAAATCTTTCTTATTCTTCTCTTTTCCTTTTTTTGTTTTGACTTATGTTTGTCATGTTTCATCTCTTTTGATACTTTCAGTTATCATTTCAGAATTTTATCGTAATAAGCAAGACGATTATTCAATTATATTAAGCAAAACCACGTAAAATATTAACATATTGTTTAAAAAACTCTGTTACACTCAACAGTCCACACTATGATGTTGTGTCTTGACTCTCCAGTAATCACTTCCAACAAACTTATATAGTTGAAAGTAATGACATCTTACCTGACGTAAATCATGTTAGGCAATGTTTTAAAAATTGGACCAGACATCTAACTGATTTAAAAAAATGTTTAATATTTAAATGTTTAACTTATATTTAAATGTTTAACTTAAAATAATAATAAAAATTAAATTTGTATTTCTGAAGGAGATTATGTCTCATCATCTTTAAAAGCTTCATATTCTTCAACATTATCTAAAGACTCGTTAACTACGCTTTCATCCAAAATATTTGCATCAACGTTCTTCTACTGCATTTAAATAAATTACAAATCAGTAAGGTATGAAATTATTCTCAATTGTAAATTTATAATACATTATACTTTTAACTTAAATATGATCAAATTAAGATATAAACTGACCATTAGTAGATGTTCTTAATTCATTCGTTATAATAAATACATTTTCTTCATAAATCGCCTTTTCAAATTCATTATAGTGAAGATCAGCCGATGATTCTTCTTTTTCTATCCAAAAATTAGTATGTTCAATACCATCAATAACACCTGAATTATATGTTCTCTTTTTACTAAGAACTCTAAATACATAATAGAGAAATTATAAAGTCAATAACAAAAATAAAATTAATGAAATAAATTTTTTTTATAAAATACATGCTCTTCATTCTCATAGTATAAATAATGTAAACAAAGTTATTAAGTCTTTGATGTTTCAAACGATTTCTTTTCTTTGTATAAATAGATTAAGAAAAACTCCAATTATGTCCACAACCTAATGCATAAGTTGTTTGACTGAGTAATATAATATCGAGTTTTCTCAATATCGGAGTACTGTCACTGAATAATCTCCACCACTCGTCTATATTTTAAATTGATAGTTATATATATATAAGTAAAGAATGAATTAAAAGTATAAATACTCACTAAGTTGTATTTTTTTGATCATAAGTTTTTTTTTTGCTGATGATCTCACAAAACTCTAAACTTTCACGATACAATTTAATTTCATTTATAGCTTGTGATTGCTCTTCAATAAAGAAAATACCTTTGCATTTAATTACATCAAACAGACCGCTCATAATATGATTTGTACACATGTCTCTACTATATAAACAATAAGGATTGAGAAAATAAGCTGGTAACTGGATCCTTTGGATAAGATGTTTATCCCATCGTTAGTCAATAATATCTATATAAGGCTTGTATAATTTCCCCTTTCCTTTAAAAGATTTATAATTGTTTTATGAGCTCTATACATACCAGCATATATATGCCCCAAAGATAGCTTCTCATCTGAGTTAATAATCCTCAACAACCTTATAAGCGGAGCAATAATCTTGACAATGACCAAGCAAGCATCTATAAATTTATTATCAAGAACAATAGTACAAGCTTCTTTTCCTTTTTCACTCTTTGATAACTTATGACTTGAAAAGTGTTTATTTGTCAATAAATTTTGAAATAATTGCTTATGTTCATAAACACTTTTCAAAGTAATAAATGTAGTTGCTAACTTGATAGTAGCTGGACACACGATCTCAACCCAATCTTCTTACTTTCTTAACTATGACAAAAATGTCATATGATTACATAAAAAAACTGTGATCTTAGATACTCGTGAAGTAAAACTAGAAATATGGTTCATACAACTAATATCTTTTAAAATAAGATTTTTACAATCAACAGTGCATAGAGACCAATATGTCCATACTTTGATTGTAATAAGTACCCAACTGATACATAATTAGTTGCATTATATGTAACAAAATGCACAATATTCTTTGATCTAACCCACTTGACAATTTCATAAAATATTTCATATAAAGAATTATCACTTTTTACCACATCAGAAGCATTAAGATATTTGATAAAAGTTGTTCCAATATTACAATAAACTAGGAAATTAATCATGGTTCTTTGTCTTTGATCAGTCCCCCCATCTCTCATAATATTGCATCCTATTGATTCCCAACTAGATTTATATATATCTACAATTAATTGACATTCTTTTTTTGCATCTCATAATAAGAGGGTACCTTAAATCCTGGACCTATCGTTGTTGTAGCATTTATTGTTTCTTGAAAACATGGTGAATTTAAAGCATTTAAAGAAATATGTGAATGATAGAACCATCTAGCCTATCCTTTTTTACATCTCAAAACAACATCCTTATTAGCAAAAATACTTTTTAAACTAAGTTGAGAATCAGGGGTAGTTCTTGGAGGAATATAAGAATTTATGTCAATACTAGTTTTTCTTTTTTCTTTATCTAATGCTTATGGTGCTTCATCTCCTCTAAATGATATATCATGAGCTTCTTTATTTTCCTTTTTCTTTTTTACTTGTTGCAAGTAATTTTCAATTCTATCACGTACTTCAAATGGTACTTTTTTGCATGAAGCAATATTACCCTTAATATCAACAAGATGTTCTTTCATTCTATAAATTCCTTTCCCTTTAAATATTCTACCACAAAATATACAATTGTATTGGATATTCCCATTAGATGCTTGAAAAGAAGAAAATTAATTCCATGCTAGATTAGGTTTACCACGAGTAGAGGATGCGATATTCCTCAAATCTTTTTCTGATGATTTCATATTCTCCATTATGATTTAACCTAAAAAGTATAAAAAAAATTATACCTGAAAATGTTACCAAGTATGTGCATGAGATACACTAGTTTTGTAACTATTAGAAGCTTTGATTGTACTACTAGTCAATAGGAAGCACAAATCTATTTTTTTTTGTTTTTTGGCACAGACCTTGGTGTGAAGTAAGAATCAACTTCTTTTTGCTTTTTATTAATTCTATAACTTTTTCAAAAGAAAATAATTTTTTCTTCAACAAAAACATAAAAATGATGTGTACAGATTAAATAGGAAGCAAGAAAATAGTCTGAAGAAGTGAATGACATAAAACAAAATTTTACCTCAAGCAGTTTGATGTTGTAAACTTACTATTGTTTTAAATATATTAATATTGGGCATATATATATCTTTTATTATTTATTAATATAATAAATAAATATTGGAAAAGTAACTGGACAACATATTCATTTATAAATTTTTTATTTGGAGATAGAAGTAGTATTGGCAATTAGTCGGAGTTAGACTGAAATAGGCTCGTGTCTTTTGAGGTTTAACTTCGAATTCAAGTTCAAATTCAAATTTTTTTAAAAATTTAAATTTAAATTTAAATATGAATTCTATATTTGAATTTGAGTTTAAAATAGATTAATTTTGATTTATCATGTTAATTTTAATTTGTGTAATTAATTTTTTATATAAAATTATCAAGTTCGAATTAAATATTTAAATTTAATAAAATCAAATTTGACAAATCATCAATTTAATTAAAGCTTGCAACTAAATGATACACTTTTATACGTAAAGCTTCTTCTTAAGCACCTCATGACCAATAGACCTTATTTTTTGTTCATCAATTTCTAATATATAATTAATAATACATAACAAACTCATCATAAAATACGTGAAGGGCTTGTATAAGTCTCACTTACTAAGCATCTTTTGCTAGCGGATGTACAAAACTGAATGATGGCAAAAGATTAAAATCCACATCTGCATCTTATATACAAAGAGATAATGCAACTGTGAGATTAACTCACACCTTACTTGACTCCTTCAAGTCGAGAAGTAAGTCGTATCAAATATTGTGATCCTCTTATTTCCTATATTGCTTTGTTAGTAGTGCCCTTTCAGTACGAAAATGGGAAGAGATAAAATGATTTTTCTTGCTCTTCATTGCAGGTTTCATTATGTATGATTTGTATATAGAAAATTGATATTGCAAGGCCTACCAAAAAGGAATTTAACAATTTTCTTGACGTTGATGCTAAGTAGCTTCAACCCCATTAATGAGATGGGTGTCAAGGAATTTTCTTTTGTCTCCTCTTTCTATTACAACAAATATAGTTAATCCGGCCAACCTACAAAGGTCATGTCAACTAACATTTAGAAGATAATAACTACTCTGCTCATGCAACACCTTAGTTAAACCAAACGACAACAATTCACCAGACAAAAAGCATATCCTTTTCTTATTCTTGACTTTCCTCCTTCGAGCAAAAGTAGGCTTGTCCTCATTGATTAAATTATGGAAACTGGTGATGTATGAAAGAAACGTCCTCCTAAGTTGGTTTATCACTGTTAGTCCATTACACCGAATACTCAGTTTGGGTGTTGTTGCTTTTCTTCACCATCCTCCTTTCTAACATAACCATTGGATACATAAGGAATTGACCATCATCAGTAGTAATTGGAAGCTCTTACACAACAACTTAATTATCTCCAGTTTTCTTTTTAAGCAGTGATACATGAAACACTGGATGAATTATGGAATTAGATGGAAAATACAGCTTATAAACTACCTTTCCGACCTTCGCAATCGCTGGATAGGGTCTGTATTTCTTAGGTATCAACTTAGCATGGTTGTGAACAACCATAGAGGTCTGCTTGTAAGGCTGTAGCTTTAGGTAGACTAAATCACCCACAACAAACTCCCTTTCATTTATGTTCTTATCTATATATTGTTTCATCTTGTGATGAGCCTTCTGCAGTTGCTCCTTTAGTTGCTGCCGTTTCTCTTAAAAGAAATCTTCCACTTATTTCAGAGTAACTGTCAAATTTCGTGCTGTTGGCAGCTATGGGGTTCATACCTGTACAATGCTCGGAAGGGGTACATACTCTTGTCAAACTTAATAGGTGGTGTTAGAAGTGCCTAACTCATCCCCAAAAGCTAGCTTAAGAGGAGGAGGTTTGCATACTATTATAAATTGTTTAATGCTCTTATGCCTGTCCGATGTGGGATTCCTGACACACCCCCTTCAATCTAGAACAGGACTGGACATCTGATAGACATATTGGGCAAAGGGACATAACCGGACACCGCCCCAAACTATCGAGACAAATTGACTTTGCTTTGATACCATGTTAGAAATGTCTAACTCATCCCTAAAAGCTAGCTCAAGAGGAGGAGATTTGCATACTATTATAAATTGTTTAATGCTCTTATGCCTATCCGATATGGGATTCCTGACAGGTGGCAATTGGCAAAAAAGAAATGATTAATTACCCAACGAAATACATCATTACTTTGAAAATTCTGCTATAATTCTTAACTCTCTTCAAATAGACTGTTTAATGACATAAGAAATATTTAAATAATCAATTTAAAAATATATCTGAGATTCCAAAAGAAATTATTTTCAAAGATTTTCACGTTAGTCAATTTGATAACATTCATTTCCAGTCCAACACATCATGCATATACATTCTCATATCACATGCACCTGTGGGAATTATAGGATCAAAAATCATCATTGGAGCATTGCTGCGAATAGTACTGATTTTAACAAAATTTGGTATTAATACGCTGTAGTATTAATAATTTTAATAATTATTTAAAACAATATCATATAATAATTGATTTTATTTAAAACAATATCGGATAATAATTAATATTAATACTACAGTGTATTAATACCTAATTTTCTAAAATTATTAAATAGTTTCTTAATTTTATATACTTTAAATTTAATTTGTTATTATAAATTTATTATTTAGAAAATATAATTCATGTGTAACTCTTTTAAAAGAGCTTAAAATTATATTGATTATAATTTTTATTATTAATTAACGATAAATGAAGGCAAGTCTTGAATAATTCGAGTTATAAAAGTAACCTCTTTGTAAATATATAAAGAAAAAATTGCGTAAAATTGATGTCCCGCCCTCACACTCTCACAAAGTGCTAAAAGTGAAAATAAAGATAAAATATTGTTTAAAGAATGAAAGTAATCAATGAGCATAAAAACTATTTTTATTATATAAAACCTTAGCCTTCTATTAAAATTTAGTCTCCTATTATGTGATTAAAATTAAAGAATATTGCAAATTTTGATTTAATAATTATATTTATTAAAATTAATTTTAGACATAATAAATTGTTTTAAAACATTTATATTCGAAAATATTTAAAAGCATGAAAATATTTTTAATTAAATAATTAAACCACTTCCCTTCTTTTTTTTAAATTCAAAGTTTCAAACCTTTAATTTAGCTTTTCAATCCTTTCGTCACTTATGATCTCACTCGAATAATTAGTAACATAATAGGATAAGAATCACTTACAAGCAGTTGATGTAATTAGAAATATAATGATTATACTTGCACTTCAGTAACATTCAGCACACGCCGTTGGTTCTAGGGGACTAACACTATCCAATACTTAGATTGCAATTTTTTTGAAAAATGAAAAAGTGATATAATTATAGTTAAAACTATAGCTACCTGTTCAATGATCTGCAAAATAAATAAAAAGAAGAAACAACTGTAGGTAATACGTATGTTTCACTTCTTTGAACCAACTCATTCACCATCTCTTATTTACGAGACTTGTTTAACTCCCTAATGTTCCATACAAAGACTACCTTACTTGGGAAAAACTCTTAGATATTTGAGATTTTGCTTTTTCTTCCTTACTTTTTTTTTACAGTTTTAAAGTGCATAGAAAAATTTCCTAGGATGTCTGAGAGTTAGACTGCAGCTAACGAAGAATTACAATCTAATCATTTTGCATGGGTTTATTTTCTATCAAATAAGAATGATACTTTTGAAGGTTTTGAAAATTTTTGCAGAAAAGTTTATATTAAAAAAAGGTATTGCATTACATTCATTCGAAGTGTTGAGGGAGGAGCATTCGATAACAAAAAATTTGAAGATTTCTATAATGAAAATGACATAACTTATAATTTTTTCATTTTCATACCCAAGGACATAGCAAAATAGAGTTGATGAGAGAGAGAACAAGACTCTTATTGATATGGTCAGGATAACGCTATATGAAAGTGGTCTATCTCATAGTTATTGGGCAGAAGTTGTATCTATTGCTTGTTACATACTTAATATGTGCCTTATAAGACTTATTATCAAAAAGACCCCATTTGAGCTGTGGAAAGGAAGAAAATCAAATGTTGCTTACTTTCGAGTGTTTGGCTGCAAGTGTTTTGTATTAAATAATGGAAAGAACAATCTTGAAAATTTTGATGCGAGATCAGATGAAGCTATTTTTTCGGTTACAGTACTACCAGCAAAGGATTCAAAGTTTATAATAAAAGAACAAAGAGGATAGAAGAATCAATACATATGGTATTTGATGAAGCACTACCCTCGACAACAACAACAACAGCTGATTTAAATGATAAAGAGCATCCTTCATTTCCTAAAAATATATCGCAAACCCAAACTACACCTGTAGTATCTTTAGATCACAAGATCAAGAAGGTCCTTTTGAAGCTAGGACGGAAGAGGCTTCTTCATCTCAACAGGAGTCTATGCAACGAAAAACACCAAGAGAATGGAGAGGTCAAGATACACACCAGTACGTTCTGGGAAACCCTTCTAAAAGTATAAGGACTAGATCATCTATCAAAAACAATTATGTTGCCTTCAAAGATAGTTGAAGAGGCTCTTACTGATGAAAGCTAGGTTTTAAAGATGAAGGACAAACTAAATTAGTTTGACAAAAATAAAGTTTGGAATTTAGTACCTTATCCACAAAACAAGTCAATCATTGGAACATGTTGGGTTTTTCTAAACAAACTTGACAAAAATGGTAAGGTGGTAAGGAAAAAGATAGGCTTGTAGCTCAAAGTTATAATTATCAGGAAGATATTGATTTTGATGAGACTTATGCACCTGTTGTTAGATTAGAATCCATTAGAATTTTACTTGCCTTTGCATGCTATAGAAAATTTAAATTATTCCAAATAGATGTTAAAAGTGCCTTCTTAATTGGATATATTAACAAAGAAGTGTTTGTTAAGCAACCTCCAGGTTTTAAAGAAGAAAATTATCATGATTACCTGATGAAGTTGATTAAAGGCCTGTGAGTATGGTACGAGAGGTTAAGTAACTTTTTTCTTGAGAATAACTTCAAAAGAAGAAAGGTAGATAAAGCCTTATTTATTATAAAAAAAGGAAAACGATTTACTCATAGTGCAAATATATGTTGATGACATAATATTTGGTGCTACTAATCAATCCTTTTGTGAAGAATTATCAGCTTTAATGTAGGAAGAGTTTGAAATGAGTATGATGAAAGAACAATCTTTCTTTCTTGGGATGCAAATTAGGTAAACAGAAAAAAGAATCTTCATCAGTCAAGACAAATATACAAAGTAATTCATTAAAAAATCATTTTAAGAATGCCAAACCGATGAGTACTCCTATGTATTATGAAACCAAACTTGATAAAGATGAAGAAGGCAAAGCTACAGATGAGACAAAGTATAGAGGAATGATTGGATTACTACTATATCTAATAAGCTCAAGACCAGATATTATGCTTAGTATGTGTCCTTCTGCACGCTTTCGATCAAATCCAAATGAAAGCCACCTTCAAGCAGTTGGGAGGATCTTCTGCTATCTTCGTGGAACTTTGGACTTTGAATTATGGTATTCAAAAATTGATTCTTTTAATATAGTTAGCTATTGTGATGCAGATTATGCAGGTAATAAAGTTGATAGGAAAAGCACAAGTAGTCACTACCAATTTCTTAGAGAATGTCTAGTTTTTTGGTCTTGCAAGAAACAAAATTACATAATGCTTTCAACAACAGAAGCAAAATATATAGCAGCTGTCAGCTGTTGCTCTCAACTCTTATGGATGAAA
This sequence comes from Erythroxylum panamense, assembly GCA_027123425.1. NCBI lineage: Eukaryota > Viridiplantae > Streptophyta > Magnoliopsida > Malpighiales > Erythroxylaceae > Erythroxylum > Erythroxylum panamense. Next base: position 4,129,554 of record JAOTIZ010000202.1, on the reverse strand, counting down.
CATCAACTCTAGGATTTTTTTTTTCTGAACTTTGATCATATTCCGATACTATGTGACAATACAAGTGCAATAAATCTCTTTAAAAATCCTATGCATCATTCTAGGACTAAGCATATAGAAATCAAACATCATTTTCTTAAAGATCATGCTTTAGAAATCATTGATCTTTTGTATATTAAAACTAAAAATCAAGTAGCTGATATCTTTACTAAGCCATTTTCTAAAGATAGATTTTGTGTGTTAAGAAAAGATCTTGGTATGTGCATATTATCTGATATTTAATCTGTATGAAGATTTTATGCTAGTATTAGCAGGCTCCTTCTAATATGGTTATATGGTAAACTCCTTTTAGTTTAATAGGCTAGGGTAAACATTTCTTTAAAAGGCAGTTAGTAAGTGGTGTCATTTCATTTTTAAAACATGTACGCTGTTTTAACAACTCTTTTTTACATCTTTCTATGATTTAGATATACTTCTTGATTGTTTAGTTCTTTCCCTTCTTTTTGATAATGACAAACGGGAAGAACAAATGATATATCTTCCTTATTCTTTGCTAACTATTGAAATATTGTTGAACTGAATTTGTGAAATTTAAATCTTTGATATGCATAAATGATAGGCTCCTATCGTAAGAAAGACTCCTTCTAATCATGACTATGAGTAAGAACATATAAAGTTTGCAGGTATCTTTCGAAATCCTTTATTATTATTTGAATTTTGAAAATATATATGTTATTGCATGTCATCATCAAAAAGGGGAAGATTGTTAGCTCAAGATTTATTATTGATGATTTTGATGATAACTCTATAGTATTTCAAAATTCGAATTGGGCTTATTTCTTTGTATAGGTAAAGATATAATTCTTAAAAGGAAATGATATCATAGGATAAATGCTTCATTTCTTACAGAAACCTTCTTAATAAACTTACCTTATTTGAAAAGATTCCACAATATCTAGAAGAATCTTACTAATCACATAATTCGAACAATTAGCTCCGATATTCTTCTTAAAACTTTTCTTTTAACGTCTGAATATTGGAAGATTCCAACAGAGATGATATCGAAGATTTATTAGATTCAAAGTCAACTTAAAACTAAAATGAAGCAACGATTAGTTGACAAAAATGTATACTTAAGAAAGAGCCATTGTATTTGTGAACAATACACAGATTTGTGAAATACTTTAGTAGCTTCATTATTCTTGAATGTTATATCTATATCAAACTCCTTATACCTTAGAAAGTGAAAACACTCTATTAAGAGAGACTGTTAAACCCTTTATACCTTTTTTTAAGAGCTTGTAGAGGCTTTTTAAACACTACGAGTGTGGAAAGTTGAAAAACTTTAAAAAATATGTACTTGCGAACTTGAAAAGGCTCCTTAAAATTTACTACTTAGAGTTTTATAGTAAAATACTTAATTTGAATATTTGAGAACTGGACGTAGGTTTCGTTATAACTCAAACAAATATAAATTGACTGTGTCACTCACTTTCTCTCTCTCTTAACATTAAAATTTTTGCATTATAGTGTGTGTGTTTAATTTAGAAAAGGCTCTTTTCATTTTAAAAGTGCATAGAAAATTTTTCTAAGATGTCTGAGAGTTAGACTGCAGCTAACGAAGAATTACAATCTAATCATGGTGCATTAGAGGACAGTGAAGTAGCTAAAGGAATAATTTTTACTAAACCAAATCCCTCTCCAAAATTGTAAAAGATTTTCTTTAATTTTATTAATTATATATATACACACACACATGCCCAGCCATCTTTAATCTCTTAAAATAACTCTCAATTCTATATTTAAATGTTATATATAGCAAAAAAATTTGTGAAAAATCAAGGCATTAATTAAATCGAGTTTAAACTTTGAATTATAAGTTGACAATTTTGTATTGGTAAAATACTTTTAATGTCGATAAATATAAAATTTTAGTTATAAAGTTATATGATAAAAGATTTTATCATATTCTTATTTGAAATCACTACTATCGATTGACAAATTTTATATTTTACGTTATTAAGTATATAAAATTACTCCCAATAAAATTAATAAGTTTTTATACTTAAAATTTTTTATTTATAATATAAAATTAGTTGATATGTAGAGATTTATCTAATAATAAGACATTTTTTTGTACTAAATTTTTATCTGAACTTCAAAAAGTATTACTCTTAGACATTACTTCAAATGTTGAAACTAAAAATTTTAACACTTCTATTTTATATACTTCTAAATGTTGAATCATGATAAGGATGAGCTCCTCGACAATTTGCTGGTACGTTTGGATCGTGTGCAACAGAATAGAGGGTACGTCTTCCAATCAAGTTCCTCATGTGAATATTTGTTAAAAGAGTTACTAATATTATTAGGGTTAGTAATGTAGTTTAAGTAGCTCGTCATGATCTAATGCATTTTATTATCAATTTGACCGCAATATTACCAATGTATAAAGTTCTGTCAGCTATCATGATTGGCTCACTTTCTAACATTGCTCTAATGTTTGACTTTTGTTATATTTTCTACTTAAATATGAAACCTGAAGTCAATATATGTACATGTAAACCACCTACCCCATGAACAAGAAGGGAACAGAAAAAATATACATTAGAAAAAGAAATTATTAGTCCTTTTAAAGATAAAGGAAGAGTATTTACATGCTTTGGTTCAACCATCTCTCGGTTGATTATTAAAGCCTTTAAAGCAGTTAATTAAAATAACATAAGAAGAGCTTTTGAATTGAAAAAGTGGTAGATAGATTAACCATACAAATGTTATATATGACATTTTTATTAATTTTGTTTTCAAAAAATTAAATTAATTAAAAATATTTAAGATCTCACATATTTTATAATGTGAAAATAAAATTTTTTACAATATTTTATGATTCAAGCATATTGACAACTAATCAATCACTACCTAAATTATGTACCAAAAATATAAATTTTCATGAAAGAATTTATATAATAATATAGTTTGATTGGACTTCATAACGTTAGTCAGATGATGATAAAGATTTAAGGGACCACTAATTTAACTTCATTTAGATAATTAAATTACCAAATAGTCAAATTTGGAAAAAGATGACAGTTAATCAAATATTTCACTAATAGCTTCTTTGAAAAAATTTTGGTTCTCAGTTTTGGTCCATGATAGTACTATTATTGACCTCTTGTCAAACTTAATAGGTGACAATTGGCAAAAAAGAAATTATTAATTACTCAATGAAATACATCATTACTTTGAAATATTTGCTACAACTCTGAATTCTCTTCGAATAGACTGTCTAATGACATAGGAAATATTTAAATAAACATTTTTAAAATATATCTGAGATCCGAAAAGAAGTTATTTTCAAAGATTTTCACATTAGTCAATTTGATAACAATTATGCCCATAACCTAATCATTATGTAATAAATTGAACACTTTAGTTTTGTGATTATTAATTTTGATTAATAACATGACAGATGATTTTATTATCATATTACGTTTATTGTTTTTATTCTAATATGATAAATTCTTGGTTAAATTTATACACTTGACATCATAATAGAGATTATGATAATGAGAGTCAAATCTTTAGGATTTAGTTTAAAAATATTCTTGATCATAGGATCACTAAATAAGAATTTTAACGATCCGGTTAGATCAATATATTTGTAATAGTATCTATTAGATAGATGTTAGTAGATCTCATTTACTAAGTTGCATATATAAATGATGCATATGAAGATATGATTATTGAATTGATCAAACCGAGAATTCTCAATGATTAATATTATCTATGAACTGTCAAGTGAGATATTTTCATAAAATTTTTAATATATATTTTTTCCTTTGATATGAGATCATCATAGTGATCAATAAATCACTTATTATGTTTTGATGTCGGACACCTAATGTGTAAAAATGCTAGTTGAATGATCATTGATATAATTAAGTATCTATCTGATTAGTGGTGAGTCAAGATGAGATCCATCCACTCTAAGTAATGAGTTTGATCTCTATGTTATCATTGATCTTAATGATTGTTTCAAGGCCTTAGCTAGGATGATTGAATGAGTAAGAAAAATGAGTTTTCTAAGTCATTCACCAATCATTAATGATTGAAATATAACATAGTTGGTTATCTAATAAGGATTGACAGTTAAATCACACCTTAGGATAATCCGAAGTTATAATAATGGAAGGTAATAATATATTATCCTTAACTAGGTTCCATTTTTACAAGAAAAATTAGTTTCAGCAACTATTATTAATGGTTGCTAAAAGTAAGAAAATGGTCGTTAAAAGTTATAGCGA
>JAOTIZ010000202.1:4111211-4125150 GCA_027123425.1 Erythroxylum panamense | reverse complement strand
GAGAGGAGCGTTGGTTTAAAAGGGTGAAGAATTCATTTGGTTAAATGGATGAGTGAAAGGCTTTAAAAAGGGTTTTACAAGCTTCCTCTCCAACGACTCTCTTCTTTCTCTCCAAACTTCTTGTTGTCACCATCGTTTCTCAAGCTCTCCAAGGACAAAGGTAAGATCTAGCAGTCTTTAATTTATTCTAGCTATTCCCGGGTCAAAGGGTTTGCCCCGGTTAGGTTCTCCGATCTCTGCATGGATACCGTTAGAGACGGTCTCTTTTGGTCGTTATGGTTTGACATCGTTATATAGACACATGGATCCTGGCTTTTGGGATGGTCCCGGAACAAAAATTTTTTGTTTTCCGCATCGTGTGCATGTGATGCACACACCGGGATTTTCCTACAAAATCAAGGTTTTAAAAATCCAGACCGGATCAGCCGATCCGACAAAAATAGTCTGAACTGACTAATTGTCCGGTTCAATTTCAATTAATAACCTCTATGTATAAAAACCGACTGATTTATTAAAGAACCAGCTAGTTTTTAACCAACCCGTCGAATCGATTGTTCAATAATCAAGTCACATTATAATAAAACCACTCCTTATCATGACATAGATGTCGGAAAACCCACGAAACTTGTTTAGTCTCACTTTAGGAAAACAAAACTTATAACAAAGACAAAAGCCTTTGTCTTTTCTATTTCCTCAACATCAATGTTTTTCATTGTATCCATCGCATTAGGTCTCTGCCTTTGCATACACAGAAGACGAAGGATTTCGAACATAAACAGGTTTTGAGGACTTCTATATCAAGCTTGTGAATCATTTTATTGCAAAGTTTAAGAGGAAGAAAAAAAAATTGAGATTCGATGAATGAGTTTTGGAATGAAATGGTGATTTAGTTGTTAAGTTGCTATAAAGTTCCAATTTTTCTTGTAGATAAGGAGATAAGGATAAGGCAGTCGGTCATTTCTTCTTCATTACCAGTTTGTTATTTCTTCTTCATTCATACTTCTTGATTAATTAGTTTTCTATAATAATTAGAACTTTATTTCAATATTTAATTTTGATAGTTATGTTATATGCTTTGAAGTATTGAATTTGTTGATCTAAAACAATAACACGACTATTTGCTGAAGCAAAGTTTAATAAGTGAGTACTCTACTATTGGTTTGTTTCTGTGTATATGTATGGTCACCATTACTGTTGTTTGTTTCTGTCTTTTGATTCCTAATTATTGCATCTTTTGTGTTTACTTAATTGTTTAGTCTGTTGTGTTTTGTTGTTTATATCTGTTACGCTTTTGAAAAAAGGATGTATGTCTATATTTATATCAAATTTAGTTCTGTTGCGTTTTGGTTTCTGAAAAAAGGATGTATATCTATATGTATATCAGATTTATGATTGTTGCATTTTGGTTTCTGAAAAAAGGATGTATGTCTGTATCATATTTCTATCTCTTGCGTTTTGGCTTCCAAAAAAACGATGTATGTCTATATCAATCATCGAACAGACCCTCTGCTTTAGCTTTTATCACTAAGTAAAAGCAAAAAACTTTCATGAATATCTTTCCTCATCTATGACTATATCATGAAATATTTCTATTTTGCATTATAAATAGTATGAATTTACTGCCTAATAAAAAATTTGTTAATATATTTAAAATAATAGTAAGTTTACAACATCAATCTTCTTGAAGTATAGTTTTGTTTTATGTCATTCACCAATTCAAACTATTTTCTTGCTTCCTAATTAATCTGTACACATCATCTTTATGTTGTTGTTAAAGAAAAAATTATTTTTATGGAAAAGTAATAGAATTAATACAAGTAAAAAAGAAGTTCATTCTTACTTCACGCCAAGGTCTGTGCCAAAAAAGCTAAAAATAGGTTTGTGCCTCCTATTGACTAGTAGTACAATGAAAGCTTCTAATAGTTACAAAACTAGTGTATCTCATAGGCATGTTTGGTAACATTTTCTGGTATAATTTTTTTTATACTTTTTAGGTTAAATCATAAGGGAGAATATGGAATCATCAGAAAAAAGATTTGATGAATATCACATTCTCTGCTCGTGGTAAGCCCAATCTAGCATGGAATTATTTTCCTTCTTCTCAAGCACCTGATGGGAATATCCAATACAATTGGTATAATATTTAAACGGGGAGGAATTTATAAAATGAAAGAATATCTTGTTTGGTATTAAGGGTACTATTACTTCATGAAAAAAAATACCATTTGAAGTATGTGATAGGATTGAAAATTATTTGCAACAAGTAAAAAGAAAAAAGAAAAAAAAAGCTCATGATATATTATTTGGAGGAGATGAAGCACCACATGCATTAGATAAAGGAAAAAGAAAAACTAATATTGACATAGATTCTTATATTCCTCCAAGAACTACTCCTAATTCTTAACCTAGTCTAAAAAGCATTTTCGCTAATAAGGATGTTGTTTTACGATGTAAAAGAGCATAGGTTAGATGATTCTATAATTCATGTATTCTTTTAAATGATTTAAATTCAACATGTTTTCAAGAAGCAATAAATGCTACAATGATGATAGGTCCAAAATTTAAGGTACTTTCTTATTATGAGATGCAAAAAAATGTCAGCTAATTGTAGATATATATAAGTCTAGTTAGGAATCAATAGGATGCACTATTATGACAGATAGGTGGACTGATCAAAAGATCAAAGAACCTTGATTAATTTCCTAGTTTATTGTAATATTGGAACAACTTTTATCAAATCTATTAATGCTTCTGATGTGGTAAAAGTGCTAATGCTTTATAGGAAATATTTTATGAAACTGTCAAGTGGGTTGGACCGAAGAATGTTGTGTATTTTATTACAGATAATGCAACTAATTATGTATCAACTAGGTACTTAAAACAATCAAAGTATAGACATCTTTATTGGTCTCCCTACTCTTTTGATTGTATAAATCTTATTTTAAAAGATATTAGTTGTATAAACTATATTTCTAGTTTTGCTTCATGAGCATCTAAGATCACAAAAAATCACAATTTTTGTGTGTAATCATATTAAATTTTTTCATGGTTAAGAAAGCATGAAGATTGGGTTGAGATTATGCATTCAGTTACTACCAAGTTTGCAACTACGTTTATTATTTTGAAAAATGTTTATGAACATAAGTAACTACTTCAAAATTTAGTGGCAAGTAGATACTTTTAAAGTCATAAGTTATCAAATAGTGAAAAAGGAAAAGAAGTTTGTGTTATTGTTCTAGATAATAAATTTAGGGATGCTTGCTTAGTCATTGTGAAGATTGTTGCTCTACTTATAAGGTTGTTGTGGATTGTTAACTCAGATGAGAAGCCATCTTTGGGGTATATATATGATGGTATGTATAGAGCTCACAAAACAATTATAAATATTTTTGAGGAAACGAGAAATTGTACAAGCCTTATATAGAAATTATTAACCGATGATGGGATAAGTATTTTACTCAAAGGATCCACTTCGCAGCTTATTTTCTCAATCCTTATTGCTTATATAGTAGAGAAGCAAGTACAAACAATATTATGGGCAGTCTGTTTGATGTGAATGAATGCAAAGGTATTTTCTCTATTGAAGAGCAATCACAAGCTACAAATGAAATTAAATTATATCATGAAGATTTAGAGAGTTTTGTTGGATCATTAGTAAAAAAAAGAACTTATGATGAAAAAATGCAGCCTTGTAAGTTTTTGTACTTTAAATTAATTCTTTCCTTATTAATAATATCAATTAAAAATACAGATGAGTGGTGGAGATTATTCAGTAACAATGCTCCAATATTGAGAAAACTCACTATTAGATTACTCAGTCAAACAACTTCTGCATTAGGTTGTGAATGTAATTGGAGTTTTTTTGAACGTATTTATTCAAAGAAACGAAATCGTTTGAAACATTAAAGAATTAATGACCTTGTTTACGTTATTTATAATCTGAAAATGAAGAACAAGTATTTTATAATTTTGTTTGTATTTCACTAATTTTATTTTTATTATTGACTTTATAATTTCTATAGTATTTATTTAGAGCACTTGGTAAAAAGAGAATGTATGATTCAGTTGACATCGATTGTATTGAACATACTAAAATTTTGAATTAAAGAAGAAGAACCATCGACTGATCTTGATTACAATGAATTTGAAAAGGTGATTTATGAAAAAATACATTTGTCATAACGAATGAATAAAGAACATCTACTGATGGTTAGTTCATATTATATTTTGATAATGTTTAAGTTAAAAGTATAATGTATTACAAATTTACAATTGAGAATAATTTCATACCTTACTAATTTGTAATTTATTTGAATGCAATAGAAGAAGTTTGTTAGGATATATGTTATATATCTTTTATTTAATTTTGACATTATTTATTAATTGGGCATATAAGATAATAATTAGATAACGACTTGGATTCAAAAGCTACATGGATAATCTTTTAGTTGAAAAAGAATCTTATCTTGATTTAAAGTCTATCTTGAGAGAGGGTGTGACATATCATGTGTGTGTTGGCAATTGGGAAGCTTTTGATTGTTGCATGGTTAAAGTTAAATTCTGCTTGCTTCAGTATGTCAGTGTCGTGCACGTCTCCTGTCGTTGTCGAAGTGATTCTCTAATGTGAGTGTGCTGTAATGATTTCATGTGGGTTAATGGTTGAGAGAACAAACACTGCAGTATGTGTGTGTGTATCTTTGAAGAGGAGTGAATATATGCATGTTGTGTGTGAGACAAGTCCATAGAGTAGTGGAGTGCATTTATTATTGATTGAAATCAACATCGCAGTGGGACTTTAATTAATTGAAGGATTGCATTTACTGTCTCCAAGGTGTGCTCTATCTCTAACGTGAGTGTGTGTCAAAGTGAATGACGTGATTGTGTGTTGCATTAATTAAAAAGGTGAAGATGGCATGTGTGTGTGGCTTTTAAGGAAAATGAGCATGTATGTGTACAGCGTGAGTTAATTGTGGATTTGAACAGATATTGGAGTGTGTGCATGTCTAATTGGGACCTATGGTGAAGAGGAGTTAATATATTACATTGTGGATGTGCTCTTGGGAAAAGTGAGCTTCTTCATGTTGCTTCTCTACGCACTGCTTCTCTGCATGCATGTTGCGTGTTTCCCTCCGTGCATATTGCTTCTCTACGTGCATGTTGCTTCAGGGCTTTCCTTTGAAGAACGATGATTCCTTCAAGTTGGCTGTAGTGTATTGTGTGCGTCGAAGGCTCCTTACTTGATTGATCTCTCCACCTTCAAGAGCTATATGAATATGGATTCAATGCAACTTGATTGTCATCAAATCAATGGACGGTAGTTCAGAGTATTGCTTGATTTTGCCAATTTTCAACAACAATTTTTATATCCATTTCAGAGGAGCGGAACTCATCAGGAAGTTGTTCTTTTTTTTTATCTCAAGTGTATTCGTCTTTGTTTCAAGTTATTTTAATCACTTGAGTTGTTCGTTTAATTATCTTTATTATTAAACTGTGAGTGTAAATCCTCTATTGAGGCTAATACGAGGCGATCGTACTATTGGGTGTGAAATTCTTTCGACCCAAATTTAATTAGCTTTTGAAGATGATGAGACATAATTTCCTTCAGAAATACAAATTTAATTTTTATTGTTGTTTTAAGTTTTATATTAAACTCATATTTATTCATTATTAGTTCATTATATAATAATAGACAGAGATGAATTTTTATTTAAATAAAATATTTTATTTTTATTCACTTTTATAAATTTTACTTTTTATTTACTGTACACCAATTTTATATCAGTTTAATATTAGTTGAACATTTAAATCTTAAATCTTTCTTTCAACTGATTTGATGTCTAGTCCAATTTTTAAAATATTGCCTAAAATGATTTAAGTGAGGTAAGAAGATGTCATTACTTGCAACTATATAAGTTTGTTGTAAGTGATTACTCGAGAGTCAAGACACAACATCATATTGTGGACTGTTGAGTGTAACAGAGTATTTTAAACAATATGTAATATTTGACGTGGTTTTGCTTAATATAATTGAATAATCGTCCTGCTTATATGATAAGTGAAAGTATCAAAAAAAGACGAAACAAGACAAACATAACTCAAAACAAAACAAGAAGAAGAAGATGGATTTTTTTTTGAAAAATGAAAAAGTGATATAATTATAGTTAAAACTATAGCTGCACGTTTAATGATCTGCAAAATAGATAATAAGAAGAAACAACTGTAGGTAATACGTATGTTTCATTTCTATGAACCAACTCATTCACCATCTTTTGTTTACGAGAGTTGTTTAACTCTCTAATGTTCCATACAAAGACTACCTTAACTGGGAAAAACTCTCAGATATTTGAGATTTTGCTTTTCCTTCTTTACTTCTTTTTTTTTTGCAGTTTTAAAGTGCATACAAAAATTTCCTAGGATGTCTGAGACTTAGACTGAATTACAATCTAATCATTGTGCATCAGATATTTGAGATTTTGCTGGTACGTTTGGATCGTGTGCAACAGAATAGAGGGTACGTCTTCCAATCAAGTTCCTCATCTGAATATTTGTTAAAAGAGTTACTAATATTATTAGCGTTAGAATGCAGTTTAAGTAGCTCATCATGATCTAATGCATTTTATTATCAATTTGACCGCAACATTACCAATGTATAAAGTTCTGTCAGCTATCATGATTCACTCACGTTCTAACATTGCTCTAATGTCTAACTTTTGTTATATTTTCTACTTAAATATGAAACCTGAAGTCAATATATGTACATGTAAACCACCTACCCCATGAACAAGAAGGGAACAGAAAAAATATACATTAGAAAAAGAAATTATTAGTCCTTTTAAAGATAAAGGAAGAGTATTTACATGCTTTGGTTCAACCATCTCTCGGTTCATTATTAAAGCCTTTAAAGCAGTTAATTAAAATAACATAAGAAGAGCTTTTGAATTGAAAACGTGGGAGATAGATTAACCATACAAATGTTATATGTGGCATTTTTTTATTAATTTTGTTTTCAAAAAATTAAATTAATTAAAAATATTTAAGATCTCGCACATTTTATAATGTGAAAATAAAAATTTTCCGATAATTTATGATTCAAATATATTGATAACTAATCAATCACTAACTAAATTATGTACAAAAAAATATAAATTTTCGTTGAAGAATTTATATAATAATATAGTTTGATTGGACTTCATAACGTAAGTGAGATAATGATAAAGATTTTCGGGACCCACTGATTTAACTTTATTTAGATAATTAAATTGCCAAATAGTCAAATTTGGAAAAAGATGATAATTAATCAAATATTTCACTAATAGCTTCTTTGAAAAAATTTTGATTCTCACTTTTGGTTCATGATGGTATCATTATTTACCTTTTGTCAAACTTAGTAGGTGGCAATTGGCAAAAAAGAAATTATTAATTACTCAATGAAATACATCATTATTTTGAAATTTTTGCTACAATTCTGAATTCTCTTCAGATAGACTGTCTCATGACATAGGAAATATTTAAATAAACGTTTTTAAAGTATATCTGAGATTCAAAAAGAAGTTATTTTCAAAGGTTTTCATGTTACTCAATTTAATAACATTCATGTTGAAATTATGCCCATGACTCGATCGTTATGTAATAGATTGAACACTTTAGTTTTGTGATTATTAATTTTGATTAATAATATGACAGATTATTTTATTATCATCTTACATTTATTGTTTTTATTTTAATATGATAAATCCGTGATTAAATTTATACACTTGTTATCATAATAGAGATTATGATAACGAGAGTCAAATCTTTAGGATTTAATTTAAAAATGTTCTTGAACATAGGATCATTAAATAAGAATTTTAATGATCTGGTTAGGTCTACATATATGTAATAGTATCTATTGGATAGATATTAGTAGATCTCATTTACTAAGTTACATATATAGATGATTCATATGGAGATATGATTATTGAACTGACTAAACTGAGAATTCCCAATGGTTAATATTATCTATAAACTGTCAAGTGGGATATTCCCATAAAGATTTAAATGTATACTTTTTCCTTTGACCTGAGATCATCATAGTGATCAATAAATAACTTATGATGTTTTGAAGTCGGACACCTAGTGTGTAAAAATGCTAGTTGAATGATCATTTGATATAATTAATACCTATCTGAGTCAGATGAGATCTATCAACTCTAAGTAATGAGTTTGAACTCTATGATGTCATTGATTTTAGTGATTGTTTCAAGACCTTAGTCAGGACGATTGAATGAGTGAGAAAAATGAGTTTTCTAAGTCATTCACTAATCATTAATGATTGATATATAATATAGTTGGTTATCTAATAAGGTTTGACAATTAAACAAGACCTTAGGATAATCCGAAGTTGTAATGATGGAAGGTAATAATACATCATTCTTAACTAGGTTCTGTTTTTGTAAGGTTGTTATTCCACACTATCTAGTCGTTGAGGAGCGTTGCTAGATGCTAATCTTAATTAGTAATTAATTACTACTGGTTTAGTGATGAATCTATATAGTCATATACTTACGAGTGTAATATTTCCTGTTTATGATTATTTAATTTATTATGAGATAATTTATTAAATAATCTATATGACATATTATTATTTTTTTGTTAGCACAAAAAATATAATTAATACTAAAAATTCTCTTGTACAAAAATAAATGAATCTATGTGTGACTTATAAAATTTTCATAAGTTACTTTCAATTTGTATATAAAGACAGGGACCTGTTAAAGATTTTAAAAAAAGGATCTTGTTAGATAATAGTAGCGTATTAAACGACAAGAGCCTACTAAAGTATGAGTTAATGTTGAAACAATAAAAAGAAGACATCTGCTAAAATGAAAGAAATCGTCAGTAAGTAGAAAACAGAAGGAACTTATTATAAAAGTAAATGAGCTTCTTTCTGAAATGAGCACACACAATATAATCGAAAATATAAAAGATAAGGAGAGAAAGAAGAAAGACACAGTCGATTTATATTAGATTGGCTTACAACTTAAGCCTAAGTTCAGTCCCTACGTATTCAACTTGAGTGTTTTACCATAAAATCAAGTAGTAATTTGAAGAATCTCTTCAAGCTCACAAATTAATATTTTTCAAGGTCCTTCAACCTTCCACACTAGAAGTATTTTATTAGCCTCTACAAGATCTCAAATGAAAATGAAGTTTGCTCGATATGAGCTTCAGTAATCTCTTTCAACAGAATTTCACTTTCTAACGCATAAGAGAATTTTTTACAAAGATATCACTTTCAAGAATATATATGCTTTTGACAATATAGTTTCGCAAGCTTCTGTATCGTTTCGTTCTTATTCACAGTTGCATTCGCTCTTCCTTAAATAATCATTTTTTCAACTAGTCATTGTTTTATCTTGCATCCTTAATCAATTGGATCTGAATAACTTATTTTTTTTCCAAAAAATTGTCTAGTGATCATGTGGCTAATATACGTCCTTCGTAATTAATATGGTCCTTTCGGATAAACTATTTATAATAAGATAAGTTCATAATGAAGGTACCTGTTAGAAAAAAAAGTATATTTTTTATAATTTTATTTCTTTTTAAGAAAAAGATTAATTATACAAAGAAATAAATTTAACTTAAATTTTAAAATATTATACAATTATTATTAAAATCGTCAATCATAATCCTTGAGCTAACAGGCCACCTATTTGCCAAGGTCCCATTTCAGTGATATCATTCAAGTTGCCATACGAGAATTTGAATAAGATAGTGCCCTCTTCCGTTAACAATGTGTTTTTAAGTCCCTTTTTTTCTCCGCACTGGGTTATAGCCCATGCATTTATAACTGAGAAAGTGCGTTTTTTGTTCTAAAACAGACCAACCAGTGGGAAATCACTTTATCCTTCATAACATTCTAGTAATGTTTGACTTGCGCCTTGTTCTGCTGAATGTAAATCTTATTTCTCCAAGCTCCTACAGGTTGAGGTAAATCAGAGGTCTTGTGTCTGCCAATTTCTTCATATCTAGCCAATGTGTCAAAAGCACCACTGTTCACAGCTGCTCTTGAAAGTGCAGGGAACTCTTCCCAGGGCTAGGTGGAGGATTCACCTTCTTCTTCTGTGGAGTTCGTGGCCTTTGAAAGGGCCTCCATAGAGGTAGGAACCTCGGCGAGAATCAGATGCGTCCCTTCACCAGAAGAGAAGCAAACTAGACAACGGGGAAGGATTTATCAAAAAAGTAAAAACACATAGGTAAAAGGATCAGTGCAGTAAAAGAGAAGGCAAAAAATCCTTTTACCTGAAGACACCAAAAGGAGGTAACCGGATCTACCAATAAGAAAAAAGATAAGATGCTGAAACTTGAAAGCTACATTATTAATTAAATTTGACATTCCATGCGTGCTGAATTGAAATCAAGCCTTTCATTCAGATAAGATGTTGAAACTTGAAAGCTACATTATTAATTAAATTTGACATTCCATGCGTGTTGAATTGAAATCAAACCTTTCATTCACATATACATGATGCTAAGCTGACTTCACATATTTCTATAACTTAGTATAGCCGCTGGATTCAATTTTTTTTAATTTATTAGTTAACATCAATAATTGAAAAATTAAACTAATTTTATCAATTCAACCTTAAAATCTTTAAATCAGCTAAGTTTTCAATTTAATTTTTGACTTTTCAGTTCAATTTATTTTAATAATCCGTATTCTTAAAAAATCAATTCATTTATTAGTTAATAGATTGATTTTTGTAAATTAATCAACTTTAATAAAACAAAATAAATTAGTTAATTTTTATTTAATATTCTCTTTTTTAAGAAAAAAATTAAAATTTTCAATGAGTAAAGACAATGTCTTTTAACTGTATTTGAAATTCTTCAATTTTATTTAATATTTAATCGGTTTTTATAAAGGTCTAATACCAAGTAAACCTTTTAAATCTTAAACTTTTTGTTTGACTAGTTTAGCTTTCAGTTTTTAAAATATTGGTTAAAATCAGTTTTGAAATAAATTAAATTATAGGCGATAATTTTAGTTTAAAATGTAAATAATCATAGAATATTTGTTCCAAAAAATTATATTGATCTTTTTTCTCTCTTTTTCTTAGAGATTAATTTTATAAACTAAATTACTATATTCGACCATTAGTATTATAAACTAAATGATTAGTATTTTTGAATGCGCTAGTTCTGATTATTTGACTGAGATACCGCCACCAACCAAAACAGGACTTCACTCTATATAAATGAAGATAGAGTATGGCCCGGACCAGATGAACAAAATGGAACCAAAGACATACCTAGCAAACCACAATACTCCTGAAACCATGAAGGTGAAGATAGAGAGTACAAGAATTGTGAAGCCAGTGTATGAAGGCATTGCACCTTCAATCTCAAACCATATCCCTCTTAGCGTCTTTGATCGAGTCACCTACGACACTCACATACCCCTAATCTACGTCTATCGTCCGCCGACTCCACCTAACACAACCATTGAGATTGGCCTTCAAAGGGCTTTATCAGAATATAGAGAACTCGCAGGAAGGCTAGGTGAAAATGCCAAAGGTGATCGTGTCATTTTTCTCAACGACAAAGGCGTTAAGTTCGTTGAAGCTTCTCTTGATGGGAAGCTTGACCTACTCATGCCACTGAATCCCTCCCCAGTTTTGCACACCCTTCATCCTCAGTTGAGTGGAGTGGAGGAGTTGCTCCAAGTTCAGCTTACAAGGTTCTCTTGTGGCTCTTTGGTGGTTGGTTTCACAGCTCATCACCTTGTTGCAGATGGGCATTCAGCGAGCAACTTCTTAGTTGCCTGGGGAAAAGCTTGCAGGGGACTTGACATGAGTCCACTTCCTCTTCATGATCGTACCATTTTCCATCCTCGAAATCCTCCTGGCTTCGAGTTTGAACACAGAGGTGTCGAGTACAAAATCAAAAGTCCCATTAAGGATTTCCCTGGTGAGGTCGATTTCTGCTTGGATGACATTGTGATGCATAAGGCTCATTTTACAGTGGAGTTTCTGTCCAAGCTCAAGGCTAAGGCTTCTCAAAGCAGTGGAGCTCACAACGACAAACCGTATAGCACTTTTGAGAGCCTGCTGGCTCATCTATGGAGGTCCATAACAAAGGCTCGTGGAGTCAGTGCTTTGGAGACAAGCCAGATAAGAATCTCAGTAAATGGTAGAATGCGTTTGAATCCAAGAGTACCCGATGAGTACTTCGGCAACTTAGCGCTGTGGGCATTCCCAAAAGCTAGAGTCGAGGAGCTCCTGAGAGAGCCACTACCATATGCAGCCAAGCTCATTCACGATGCCGTTGCAATCGTGAACAACAATTATTTCAGGTCATTCATCGACTTTGCCACACACAAGGCGGACAAGGAAGACCTGGAACCAAATGTGGAGAACAACTACTGTGTTTTGTGCCCAAATTTGGCAGTGGATAGCTGGCTAAGGTTTCCATTTTATGAACTTGATTTTGGAGGAGGAAGTCCATACATGTTTCTGCCATCTTATTTTCCATCAGAAGGAGTGTTGCTTCTTCTACCTTCATTTCTGGGGGATGGAAGCATAGATGTTTTCGTTACACTTTTCCACGACACATTGGCTTCCTTCAATCAAATTTGCTATTCATTAGACTAAGAGCAGCTTTAGTATACACCCACTGTTCAGTTTTTATTACTCAATACGTAGCCTTCGTTAATTACTCCACAACTCTTATAGTCTTGTTACATGCATATTTTTTTTCCTTTGCTGTTTCGCAAGTTGTTGTTATTATCTTCTTATCTTTCCTATTTTTTTTTTCAATTTTCGGTTACGGAAGCAATACCTTTTTAAAGATTAAAAATAAACAGGATAAACTCAATCTCCATCATAAAACCCTTGAATTAATAATTTGCGTGATGCAGTTGAAGATTTGAACGGTTATCCGAAAAAGTTAACTCTTGAAGCCTATAAAAATCCAATATATTTAATATAGTTTAACACTCGATAAAACTATGTTAAGATGAAACCTGCATGCGTGAATGGTGTTAACTAGGTGGTCTCTGTTTGCGAGGAGGAATGGTTCACATATATATATTGTTAAGATATATGTTGTTATTTAACTTTTCGGCATTATTTAAAATTAGATTTTTGTGGGACTCTTTCAAAATAAGGTTGATTAGGTTTTAAATTTTAATCAAGATAAGATTTAATGTATAACTTATTTTGATAATAATGACTATCTAAAGCACCAATATTTTTGGAGATTTTTTTTTTACCATTGCAGGTGGATTGTGGCTATGAGTTATGTGATATGTGGGCTGAAGTGTTGTCATTTTTTTGGTGAATCAATGATAGGCAGTGTGTGACCTGGAAGCTGAAATTTAAGGTTATCTTGGATGATATATTGTAGTTGATTTTAGGTCATAGTTATTTGTTTCTTTGATTTTGAATGACTATTATTGGGCTGTTTTTTCTTGTTGTTGAGGGTGTGCAATTTTAGCAGCTGGCTTTCTCTGGTGTTTATATGATTTTGTTGGACTGCTCTCTATTAATGAAGTGTTAGTTTTGGTTGTTGAAAATTACAGAAGTTTTCGTAATCTTTGCAGCTATTGTTTTTGATCGATGGTGTGATTTTTGTTGGGTTGATTGGGTGTTGATCACATGTGTTTTGATGGCTGTCGATATTAGTGTTGGTATGAGAAAAACTCCAGTAACCTTTATGGATTTTGCATCTCTGATGTTTGTAATGTTTCGGTGAAGAAATATTTATATTTGTTGGTGATTTTTCTATTGTTGTGTGTGAGATATTCCAGTGATAATATCGAAAGACTACATCAAAGTTCTTGTTGGATAACTTCCCGTTCTTTCATTTATGAAGTAGCATATTTAGGAGAATTGCTTTTTATCTCAAGTGTTGTCTTTGTTTATGTTAATTATTTTTTCTATCACTTGAGTTATTT